>JANGFH010000137.1:0-14872 GCA_025758715.1 Glaciozyma martinii | reverse complement strand
CACATCCCCCTCACCTCCCTCACCCCCCTCCCAACCCTAATCAACCCCCCAACCTCCCCCTCCTTCCACCCACACAAACCCCTCCTCGCCCTCTCCCCAACCGCACACCCAATCTCGACCACCAGACACGCCAGGACCAATCCCCACATCGCCCAACCCCATACGCCCTCCAACCGCTTCCGCAGGGATTCCGCGACGCGCATCAAGTTCTCGAGGAGCGGGGAGGAAGGGAGGGAACGTTCGGCGTGCGTGATGGGGAAGGGGGGAGTGGCGCCGAGGGAGGCGGCGGCGCGGAGACCAGAGGCGAATCCGTCTTCATGCTGTCGTTCGGCCGTCAGTGGGGTGGGGAGCGAGGGAGGGAGGGGGAGGAACGCACGAAACCGTATTTCGTCCAGGCGCCGCAGAAGGAGATGCCGCGCTGGTTTTGGATCGTCGGGAGGAGAGTTTGGGAATGCACGCTCTGGGGAGTTCGGGGTTAGGACTGGTTGCGGGAGAGGGGGGAACGCACCTTTTCTGTGAAGAGGGGATGCATGTAGCTCCATTCGCCGACGACGAGCTCCGGTTTGGGCTCGAAAGGCGGGTTGAGAGTGACGAGGACAGGGCCATGGGCGGAGAGAGGGATCGATTGGAGGAGGTTCATCCAGTACGTTCTGCAAGGGGTGTCAGTACGAGCAGCGAGAGCGAAGGGAGAGGGAGACGCACAGGGAGACGCTGCCGACGTTCGCGCGTGTCCCATCGCTCGCAGTGAGGTAGTTCCAAGCACTCCACGTACTCCTCCTCTTCGGCATCAACTGCGCGAATCAATCCATCAGCTCCTTCCTCCCCCTTCGCACGAAAAAGCGGAAACGCGCACCTCGACATCCGCATGCAACACGGCCCTGTTCTCCCCAAACGTGAACCCACCCAAGACCTCCCTCTCCTCCCTCGTCACTCCTCCTCCACGTTCCAGGATCTCGAGCGCCGTATCCGCATGACAGGCAAATATGACCTTGTCAAACCTCTCCTCCTCTCCCCCCTCGCGAACGAGGACGACCTTGCCTCCCTCGTTCCTAACGCTCTCGATCCCCGCTCCGAGGTGGTACTGCTCCTTGGGAAGTTTGGCGAGAATCGCGTCGACGTACCCGTGCGATCCTCCGGCGATAGTGAGCCACGAAGGGCGGTCGAGGATCTGGAGAAGGTGGTGGTTGTGCATGAAGCGAAGGAGGGTGAGGGCCGGGAAATCGAGCGCCGCTTGGTCTGGAGGGGTGCTCCAAATCGCCGCTGTCATCGGAAGGAGGTAGTTGTCCCTGAACGCGTCCGAGTACCTTTGTCGCCGCAGGTACGCGCCGATGCTCTCCTTGCTGTCGCCTTCTCGGAGGAACGGGACCGCAGCGGCGTTGAAGCGGAGGATGTCGAAGACCATGCGCCATTGGCCGGGGTTGACGAGGTTCCGCCGTTGGGCAAAGAGGGCGCTGAGGGAGGTGCCGGCCCATTCGTAGAGTCCTCGATCGCGGGAGACGGAGAAGGACATTTCAGAGGCGATGATGGGGATGTGGAGGAGGTTGAGGAAGCGGAGGAAGTTGGGGTAGGTGACTGTGTTGAGGCTGCGAGCGGCGAGGAGTTAGCTGGGTCGTGGAGGAGCTGGGCAGAGGACGAACACGATGAAGCCGCTGCGATCGGGTGGAGAGGCTGTCAGCTCCTGCCGTCCCTGCACAGTGCCTAAGAGCAAACGCACGTGTCCACGCGAGTGGAAGGAGCATTCTTGGGCGAGCCAGGCTTGGTGAAGTCGACCGTGTTGGCGTGTCCTCCTGGACGCGAATCCGACTCGAACAGGTGAACGCTGTGCTCCGAGTGTTCGTTGAGTAGCCAGGTGGCTGCAAGACCAGCTGTGCCGCTTCCGACTACGGCCACTTTCATTGTTGGAGTCGAGTTGGGCGAGAGAGCAGGAGGAGAGAGTTGGGATCGGGGATCGGAGATCTAGAACGCACGGGCCCTCGCGAAGTTTGCCGAGATTGGACTTTTGCGACTTCCTCGGACTCTCGTTCGCCCGCTGCTGAACTTTTGCTGTTCCCTGAGGTTCCCTGCCGTACAGCACAGAGCAGATCAAGGGGAAAGCCTTTGAGAAAGTCAATTCTGACGCGCTTGGAGAAGGTCGCCCCCCTGGCCAGGGCTCAGCGTGGGGGTCGACTTGGACTTTTTCAGCAGGGTCTCTCGTCCATCTTCTTCCTCTTCCTCAGCCTGAACCGACTCCTTCAACTTTCAAGAAAGTTAGCCCAGGATCAACTACAGCAGGTGAGTCAGCCAGTCTCCACTCAGCTCCATCTACGACTGGAAGGATCGATTACGTTTGGAAGTAACTCCAGAGCACTGCGGCTTTCTCCAGGCGAAGACTCCGCTGAGCAGCCTCCACTCTTGCGCTGATTCGATACTGATAAGGTCGTTCCTGCCCCTCCTCATTCCCATCCCCCACTTTTCGCCTTGCACCTCGCACCTCGCACTTCGCACTCGACCCACTCTTCCTCCTCCCCCTCTCCTCCCCCGCCACTCCCCTCAAACGCCCAGCCAACAACAATGTCCTCCCACTCGAGTCTCCAAGAGACCAAGGCGGCGATCGCGTTCGAGCAGGACAAGGAGACTGGACGCACCGATGTCAACTCTGTCGTATCCGGCGACGAGGCGGACCTCCTCCGCATGGGTTACCGCCAGGCTCGTCCTCCCCTTCTCCCCCTCCTCCCACGCCCAGCTAACGTGCACGATGAACGCAGGAGTTTGCGCGAGAGTTCACGAACCTGAGTGTGCGTTTTTTTGTTGGGCGGGCCTCGTCCTGGAGCTGATGAGTCGTGGGTGCTGGCTGTAGACCATCTCGTTCGCCTTTTCGATAATGGGTGTTGCTTCCTCCGTAGCCACAACACTCAACACACCGCTCCTCTCTGGAGGACCTGCCTGTGCGTCTCCTCTCCCTCTTCCTCCTCATCGGCTATCTTTCTGACCCTCGATCGCCATAGCCGTCGTTTGGTGCTGGTTCATTGGAAGTGCGTTGGCCTGTTTGGCTTACTACGCGAATGGATGGGAGCTAACGTCGCCCTCTTCGCAGCGCTCATGTGCTTCTGCCTCGGAACCGCCATCGCAGAGATTGTCTCCGTGCGTTTCTTCCCCTCTCCCCGCTTCCCTCCTCCACGCCAAGCTAACCCCCGCCCACACAGGCTTACCCTACCAATGGAGGACTCTACTCTGCCTCCGCTTACCTCGTCCCCAAGAAGTACAAGGCCATCGTCGGATGGTGCGTTCCCTCCCCTGAGCCCGCTGTCTTTCCACGAGCTGACCCAGCACCACGTCCCACAGGACCGTCGGGTGGCTCAACCTCCTTGGACAGGTCGCAGGAGTCGCCTCGACCGAGTTTGGACTGTCGGGAATGATCCTCAGCGCCGTTACGATCGCCACCGACGAGAGGTACATCCCGACGGCTGGACACACTGTCGCCCTGTTCGTCGGTCTCCTGGTCATTCACGGTCTCATCAACGTGAGCTTTCCTTTCTCCTCCTCGCCAGTTTCTTCCCTCCACGCTCCAAACCCCCGCTCGTCTCCTTACACTGCGAGCTAACCCTATGCCTCCCCCAGTCTCTCGGAACAAAGATCCTCGCGATGGTCACCAAGACGTTCGTCTTCGTCAACCTCGGTGCCGTGGTCGCCATCTGCATCGCCCTTCTCGTCACGACCAACGACAAGCACTCTGCCGAGTACATCTTCACTTCCACCACCAACAACACCGGATGGGAGTCAAGCGGAATCACCTTCCTTCTCGGCCTGCTCTCGGTCCAGTGGACCATGACTGTGCGTTTTGCGAGTCCGTTTTTAGCAAGGCGCAAGTGCTGACGTTTTGTTGCGTAGGATTACGACGCGACGGCCCACATCTCGGAGGAGGTCAAGAAGGCTTCCATCGCTGCTCCCGTCGCCATTTTTGTGGCTGTCGTCGGTACCGGAATCTTTGGATGGATCTACAACATCGTGCGTCGCCCTCCCTCTCTCCCCCCAGTGCTCGCTGACCCTCGACGGAATTCCAGGTCTATGTCATGTGCTCTGGCGATATCGCCGACCTCCCTGGACCTGGAGGCTACTCGGCTGCGACCATCATTGCGCGCAACGTTGGCAAGGAGGGCTTCCTCGCGCTCTGGGCTTTCGTCTGCTTCACCGCGTTCGCCGTCGTCGCTACTGCCAGTGCGTACCTCCCTTCCTCCTTCGACTGGAGCAGGATGCTGACCAGGAACGCCTTTCGCAGTGCAAGCCAACGCCCGTACCTTCTTTGCCTTCTCCCGTGATCGCGGACTGCCCGATCGTGGACTCTTCCACAAGCTCGCGCCCAACAAGATCCCCGTTTACGCCGTGTGGCTCGTGTGCTTCCTCTCCGGTGCGTTCTCTCTCTCGAGCTTTAACAAGGGAGCATGAGCTGACGAACGACGTTACAGCCATTCTTGGTCTCCTCGCCCTGGGATCGTATGTTGCTGTCAACGCCGTCTTCTCCCTTTGTGCGATCGCTCTCGATGGATCCTACATCATCCCCAGTGCGTTCCCTCCCTTCCTTCTCCTCCCTCGAACGATCGCTGACATCGGATCTGTCTTCCAGTCGCCTGCAAAATGTGGTTCCGCGACCATCCCGAGGTCAACTACGTTCCTGGACCATTCGACCTCGGCCGAGGCTGGCTTGAATGGTTTGTCAACTACATCGCGATCTTCTGGTCCGTCCCTCTCCTCCTCCTCCTCCTCCCTCTCAGCTCCTCGACTAACTCGCTCGCTCGCAGGACCGCGTTCGTCATCGTCATCCTCGCCCTGCCCTCCGTCCTCCCCGTCACGGCCATCACGATGAACTACGCCGCACCTATCGCAGGACTCGTCATGCTCTCCTCTACGACGTGGTACTTCCTCGGCGGGAACAAGTTCTACACCGGTCCCAGGAAGTACGTCCCTCCCTCCCTCCCTCCCTCCCTCCCTCCCTCCAACGCGCGCTGATGAATTTCGCAGCTTGGTGCAGGAGGAGAACGATGCTGAGGTCGCAGCCAAGTCTCAGCGAGGAGCTTAGAGGGTAGCACTTAGGCGCCTTTTCAACTATGGCGCGCGCCCTCTGCGATGGAGGGTCGTATATATATATTAGAGGGTCCCTTTGGGATGGCTCAGACTTGTTAGGCTCGTTGTTTTCGTTCAACCGATGATACCCCGCGAGGGGGACTGTAAAGAGTTCGCCTCGCTCGTTGTGGTGGTCTGGCGAGAGCGAGCTGGACGATTCGAGGGAGCTTCGCAAGGACCTCGTGCGGATTTCTTCCTTTTCTGCTGGTGATCAGGAACGGCGTTCCCTTTCCTTTGTGCTCTCGTTGCGTTCCGTTGGACTGGGAGGCGACAAAGAGACGAGGACCTGGTGAGGTCGCAGCACGACTTCCCCCCCTGAAGCTCCTCCACGGCCTCCTGCTTGACGACGCGGTTCTGCGCGTGCTGTTGGTCCCTCTGCCTTCTACCAACCGCTGGTCGACCGTTCTTCTCTTTCAGATTCTTCAGCACACGAGCGTTCGCTGGCCCGACACTCCTTTTGGTTGCCCTTCCTCGTCCCCCAAGTCGCTCGACGCGACTCGTCTCCCTCCTCCGCCCACTCACCCACCCAGCATGTCTCCGTCCCCTCTCCTCCTCCTCTCCACTCTATGCCTCTCCGCCTCCGCCGCTTCCGCAGGCAGCGTCGACTACGCTCCAAGCAGCCCCAGCAGTCTCGTGACCGCCGCCCAAGCCGCCGAGATGGCTCAGCACTCGTACAACGAGCTCTACCCAACGACGCTCAACCTCTCCCTCCTCCTCGGTCTCGGAGCGTTCCTCCTCTTCGTTTCTCCCCTCGTTGCGAGCTGGCTCGCGAGTGGGAGGTTTCTGCAGGGGTGGATGTTGGGAGGGAGGAAGAGGCGTAAGGTCGCGGAGGAGGAGTGGGGGATGGGATTGCAGAGGATTATGAGCGCGGGAGTAGTGGTCCCGGCCAAGGTCAAAATCGTTTCGGGGTGGTATGCCAAGTGAGTGCGGGATTTCGGGAGCGAGGGGAGGAGCTGATGCGTTTCGCAGCTTTCGATTCTTCTACAACCGCGTGCTCTTGCCCAATGCGCCGTTCATGGACCTTACGATCGGACAGGTTATCGTGTGCCTTGCTTACCAGACGATCATCCTGCTGTTCCTGTTCCTCCAAGCGGGAAGCCTCATCGACAATTCCCAGCGACCTGTGTGCCCCTTTTCGCTCGGAATGTGTGCAACAGCTTCTGATTCTGAGCTTGCAGGGATACATTGCGTGAGTAGGCAGCCTGTTTCGATGATCCGGGGACCTTTGCTGATCTGGCAAACTCCAGAGTCGCGCAGATTCCCGCCGTCTTCCTCCTCGCGACCAAGAACAGCCTCGTCTCGATCGTCGGTAAAGGCTACGAAAAGGTTTGCTGGCTCCAATGCTTCGCTGCGATGCTCGCTGACTTCCGTTCCCAGCTTAACTTTCTCCACCGAGTCGCTGGTCGAATGCTCGTCCTCTGCGGAGGGATCCACGGGGTCATTCACCTTCGTCAGGCCGACATTGACTTCTTGGATCCTGTGGTCTACACCGGCTGCCTTGCCATGATCTCGCTGTTCGTGCCGTCTCTCCCTTTCTTGTACCGCAGCTGCTAACCTGTTCGCAGATTCACAATCCTCCTCACCTCGTTCCCCCTCTTTCGTCGATTCTTCTACCAACTCTTCCTCTGTTCGTACTTTCCCTCTCTTCTTCGAAGCGAGACAAAGCTCACAATCCCTATTCGCAGTCACTCACATCATCGGCTACATTACGTTCCTCATCGCCGTCAACTTTCACGTTCCGCGCACTGCGAGAGCCTTTACTCTCGTCGCAGTCGGCGCTCTCGGACTCGACTTCATTCTTCGAGCGGCCAAGACTCGCTACAAGTACGCGAGCTGCATTCCGTGGGTCCCCAGTTCCTTCCTCCTCGTCCTTTGAACCCTCGCTGACCTCGCTGCAGACTGAGCGGAGGAATGACGATGGTCCAAGTGCGCTCGACCTTCTCTCCGAATCAAACGGACTGACCCTCCTGTACAGGTCCATCAAGTCGCCGAAGGTTGGCGCCCAGGACAGCACGTCTGGCTTCGCGTTCTCCGCGGTCGACGAACTCTCGAAACTCACCCCTTCACGATCGCCAACGCTCCTGCATCCTACTCGCCTCTCCCGTGCGTTCGCTCTCTTCTACCCTTTGATTCTGGAGCTGAAGAAGCGAGGCAGGGGACAGCACAACCTTACGCTTCTTGCCAAATCGGCGGGAGACTGGACGAGGGCATTGAACGATGCTTCGCACGTCAAGTCGCGCGGAGGCGATGCGGAGAAGCAGTCGTTTGGGGTTGGGCTGACAGTGAGAGTATTTGTCGAAGGTGCGTTTTCGCCTTGCGCAATCTCGATGGGGAGCTGATTGGGGTCGGAATGCAGGACCTTATGGCGCTACGAACGACTGCGTTTTTTGCGTTTCGGGAGCTGACGAGCTGGGGAACTAGGACCGATGTTTACGGATTTCAGCGAGAGTCAAGCTGTTCTTCTTCTCGCTGGAGGAACGGGGATCACTTTCGCTGCGTCGATTCTTGAGGGTGCGTTCTCGTCGTCGCCGGGAGTGCTTTTCGATGACTCGCACGCTTTCGCAGAGCTCATTGGGATGGCGCTGGAAGGCAGGATTCGCACGAGTATCCTCACGATCGCTTGGACGATGAAAGCGGTCGAATGTACCGACTGGTACCAGGAGAGCACGTCCCTTTCTCCTCCCTCCGCCGGAACTTCGCTCACCATCCACGACGACGCAGTGTTCAACGCCCTTCTCAACATTGCCAAGACTCGCACGCGTCTCACCGTTCGTATTCGTCTCTACAGTGCGTTCCTAGCTCCCTCGGCCCTCTCCCTTCGCCACTGACGACCCCTCGCAGTAACCGGTCCTTCCTGCGCCGACCACTCCCCCATCCTCGGCGCCGCTATCATCCCCTCCCGCCCTCCCATCGAAACCCTCATCTCCGACACCGTCGACGACTGCCTCGCCGTTATGGACTCCAAGGGAGTTTCGCGCGGCGGAGGCGTCGCGGTCGGGACGTGTGGGCCTAATGATCTGGTCAGGATGGTGAGGTGTGGAGTGGCGGGGATTGATAAGACAAGGGCGGTTAAAGTGTGAGTTCTCGCTTCGTTGCGGCTTGCGGGAGGTTGGGCGTGTGACTGATGAGTTCGAGCAGAGGTGGGATCGTGGCGCATTGCGAGAGCTTTGGGTGGTAGGAAGGGGGGTTCGGTAGCTGGACTGCTGAGGGAATGCGCGGTTGTGTTTATCCCTTTTGATGTCGCAATGTTGGATGTCATCAAAGGGAGGGGTAGACAAGGGAGGAGAAGGTCCAGTCTTCGGACTCCGGTTCTAGGCCCAAGCTCTTTCTCATTTTTCTTGCTTCGTGTTGAGCTACGCTGTTTGTTCTGCGGAAGTGGAAGGACAGATCTTTGCTCGTTTCGTTCCACGCTCACCGCTCGTGCGAAGTTGTCCGAAAAAATCGCACTTGCCTGCTGTGACTGCGCCTGCGCTCTCGCTGTTTGCCTTCCTCTTCCATCCTCTCGTACTCCTCTCGGACGGAACTGACCAGCACTGGCCCGAGTTTCCTTTTAGACTTTGGCAGCGAGATCCGGCCGAGCGTACAAGATGAGCGATCGTCGAGATCATCGACGTCATGCGTCACCTGAGGACTTCCCGCTCCCTATAAAAGGGCAGAGCTTCGAGCAAATTCCCCTTCTCAACAACCCACACCCTCCAACACCCAACTCCCAACCCAACCCCCAATTCACAACATGTGAGTAGGCCCGCGTCAGGGACCACCTCGCTCCAGCACTAACGCGCTCTCTCCCCCCAGGTCCTCCGCCAGCAACACCACCACCTCCGGAGGAATCATCGACACCGTCTCCAACGCCGCTTCCTACGTCTCCGAGACTATTCAAGAAGTCGTATCTGGCGCCAGTAAGGAAGGAAACAAAGAAGTCGCCAAGGGGTGAGTCTCGCGTTGGAGGTGCCACGTGGGGCTGGAGCTGACTTCTCTTGCGCAGACACACCGATGCTCCCGTTGGAGAGCGCGCTTCCGCTGGCTTCAACGCCATTGGAGACAAGATCGAGGAGTCCGGACAGTGCGTTCATCTCGTCGTTGCTTCCGACTTTAGCTGACCCCTTCCTCTCTCCCTCCAGCGCGTCCAAGGCCGAGGGCCACAAGAAGATGGCCGAGCACTAGTCGTGCCTCTCCCCTTTCTTTCTCCAAGCATTTTGTAATCGAGCCCGCCGAGCATAACTTCGTCGTCGACTGCTCTCTGCCCTGCTCTGCTCGCGGGATCCTCACTGCTTGCTCCTCAGCTTGAGTCTAGCTTCCACTCGGTAGCCCATTGATCCTCTCACGCCAACTCGCTTGCTGGCGGGACCTCATTCCAGGAGGACTTCGCTTGCGACGTTGTCTCCGCTCCAGGAGGTCGACGCTGGCTGCCCACTGCTCTGCTCACGTCCCTGCGATGGTAGAAACGGACAGAGTGGGCTGCAAGCGAGAGAGAATGCAGAACATCGCTCAAGCACGAAGGCGAAGGACCCCAGCGAACGTATGTACTGAATGATTCAATTCCTGTCTCCCGAAGTGCGCGTCTACACGATGGAGAGGTTCCCCTGCAAAGACAACCATCAGCATCCTCTCCAACTGGAACGACTCGCACCCTTACCTCGCGCGTAATAGTCAAAATGTGATCTGCGAAGCAACACATCAGCCTCTTTCTTCCTAACCCCGAAGCAAAGCCAGCGACGCACCTCCCAAAGCCCTCATCGAGAACCCAGTCTCGCAGTACACGTAATAATCTGTCTCGCGTATCAGCTTTGCTCAACGCGGACGAGGAGGAGGCACCCACAGATCCACTTGCGACGGAAGATCTCGATGCCTTTTCGTCCCGTCAACTCGGGGTACGCCTCCTTCAATGCCGGTACGATATCCGTCTCGAACGTCTTCTCGAACCGACGACGCCATTCCCGGAGCGTGCGAGCGTAATCTGCGCGAAATCGTCAGCGAAGGAGGGAGGGAGGAGGGAGCGAGGGGACGCACGAGGACCGATGTTCTCGATTTGCTCGATGAGGAGCTTGCCCTTTGAGCCGGTGTTGATAGAGTCGACGAGGCAGGTGACAGAGGGGAGGAATCCGCCTGAAAAGGGGTGGGGATCAGCGACTGTTCGGAGCGAGGTGCGAGAACGTGGACTGACCAGGGAAGATGTGCTTCTGGATAAAGTCGACGGACCTGTGATAGGTACCATCAACCATCAGAACCTAGTCCGAAAACAGGAAGAAGGAAAGCACGCACTTTCCATAGCTCTCAAACCTCGCCTCGGGCATCGTGATCACCTGAACGACCGCCAATCCCCGGTCGACCTTGAGCACTCGGTCGACCGTCTCAAAGTACGTGTTGAGAAACTCCTTGCCGACCGCCTCAATCATCTCGATACTGACGACGCGGTCGAAAGCGTGGGTGAAGGAGTCGGGGAGCGAGCGGTAGTCGAGGAGGTGGACCGTGATCGAGTCCGTCATGCCTGCTGCTTCGATACGAGCTTCGGCGAGGACCTTTTGCTCGATCGAGAGAGTGAGAGTGTCGACCGTGCACCCCGTCGTTCGAACCGCCTGCGAAACACGCATCAGCTTCGCGGAGCGAGAGAGAGGAGCAAGAAAGAACGCACCTCCATCGCAAAGCTCCCCCATCCACTCCCAATCTCCAGCACCTTGTCCCCCTTCCCAATCTTGGCACGCGCAATGACGGTCCGGAGCTTGCGCATCTGAGCGACCTCGAGCTCGTCAACGCCCTCCTTGGCTGGGATCGCTCGAGGCGTGACACCGAGGTCGCCTTCGACACCACCTTCTTCGGGGCCCCAGATGGCGCAAGAGTAGGTCATGTCCGCCGAGAGGAAGGACTCGAACATCCGGTTCGAGATGTCGTAGTGCGCGCTGCGAAGGTGGGTCGCGTCAGCAAGGGGAGGTGGGGCAGAGAACTGGCGACGCACGAGATGTTGGAGATGGCGTTCGAGATACTGTTGACGAATCGCGTGTTGACGAGCGAGTTGAAGGCGGAGAAGAGCGTTCCTGCGAGGCCAGTCGAAAGCTCTCCCAAGCTCGCGCGGTTGAGGATGAACAGCTGCGGACCAAACTCTGATCAGCTTCCCTCCTTCTCTTCCACGCAAAAACGCACCTTGAACAGCGCGTCCAAGTCATCCACCTCGATATCGCCCGTCATGAACGCCTCGCTAAAGCCCAAATCCGACAACAGCAGCATGCGAACCCAGAACGCGTCGTTGATGACCCTGATCTCGGCGCGAATCTCATCCGCCTTGGACGGGAGCGCTTCCTTGTTGGGGTTGGGGAACGCATCAGAGTAGATGGCGGGAGTGCCGAACGTGTAGCAGATGCCTTCGGTCGAGAGGACGCGAAGCTGGCCTCGCGTGAGCTTCTCCATCATCGAGACGATCGTCGTGCGTGCTGCAGTCACCGTCAGCTCCTCTCTCACCTTGCACGCAAGAGCTGAGCTCACCGAGGACGACGAGAGGACCCCATCCGCGCGAGACGAGCACCTCCTTCGAGCCGTGGATGACCTTGTCGGCGAGTGCGACGAGCTTGCTCTGCTCTGCTTCACGGTAGTTGGGGGTCTTGAAGTAGCTCGAAGACATCTGTGCAAGAGGTCGTGATCAGCGTCACTAGTCCGGGGTGGGGATCTGCCCCTGGCGAGCTGGAACTCCGTCGCTGTCGAAGGTGCGCTCTCCGTGCCTTCACGCGCTCCTCCTTCCGCTGATACAGCACTCCCGTCCCCCTCCTTCGCTGCTCGCGTCCAGCCTGCAGCACTCTCTCACCGTCATCGGCCAAGGTCCTCCCCATCGCGACCTGCCACCTCCATCGCCAGCTCCCTGCGCGCCAGGTACTCCCCCGCAGCTGCACACAACACGTACCTGAGTTGTTGTTCTTGTTGAAAGATCCTTCCCGGAGCTGTGAAGGAGAGAAAGCCCGAAACGCTCTCGAGATCGAACGACAACGATCGCCCGGTCCAAAATCGGAGTGGCCCCAGCTCAGAATCACGTTCGAGACCCTTCACGTTCGTCGTCAAGGAAGAAACGACGACGACGACCGAACGGCGACGACGATGAGAACGCCGTGGAGCGACGGGGTAGCTAAAGGGAACAGCAGCTACAATTCCTTTCCTCTGAATCACATGAACTTTCCTCCAGATCGTGCGAACCCCATCCCCTCCTTGACTCCTCCCTGCTTGAGCTTGTTCCTCCCCGCGTACTGCACAGAACGAGAATCAGTACGGAATCCTTGAGCGGAAGCAAACGGACGCACCACGAAGGAATCAATCAGCCCAGCGACGGTGAGCACTCCACCGACGATGGCGCAGGTCGAGGTGAGGAAGTGAGCAAAAGATTGGCGTTCCTCGCGGTGGATGACCTTGAGGGGTGAGATCTAATGAGGACGTATAAGTACGGTTGTCGGAGAAAGGGGCGAGGAGAAACGACGGACCTCGTAATTCACGAACGCGCCTGCGGACCAGCGAGGTCAGTCTGTGCTCACAAGGAGGGGAGAGAGGGAACGCACCTGGTACTCCTGCGTATCCATGACTCGTTTGGTGCCCTTGCTCGTCCTTTCCAGCAGACTTTCCACTCACTGCGACGCCAGAAATCAGCAGATGCCCTCGAAATCGAAAGAGAGAAGACGCACGATCGCGCTCGTACTGGGTCACCGAGTACTGGTGCGTCTTGAGTTCCGATCCATCGAGGAAGCTAAACTCAGTCGAGACGACCTTGAGGAAGTACTGGAACATGCTGTGATCGCCAACTGCATCAGCCAACCGCCCTCCCCGCAGAGCACGTCGAAACTCACTAGTTCGACTCCTCCGTGTGCGCTCTCACCCCATCCAGCGGGTTCACAATCCCCAGCGACTTCTTCGTCGCCGCCAGTCCTGCGGACCCCACAAACTCGTCCTCCGTATCGCTCCCGAACCACAGCTCGTGAATGATGTGCCCAAAGTCGTGCTTGTTCCCGTCCTGGAGGTACGGTACGAGGTCGTGAACGTGCATCGCGTTCGCTTGGAAGGAGCGTCCGGGCGAGATGTGGAAGTTGCCGATGACCTTGTTGACGCGCACCTTGCCGGCGATGTTGCAGCCCTCCTCGGACTGCTGCTTGATCTTGTCCGACCAGCCTTCGCTCACGCACTGCAGTCGCTCATCAGCTCTCCCCTTCCTTCCACCGAAAACCAGAACCAAACGCACCTGCTCCACCGAATCCGGGTTGACAAACGACCACCCGCGTCGCACGTACGCCTCCCGCACGTCCTCGCACGAGTTACAGCACCCCACATTCGGTCCCTCGGTCGGCGGCGTTCCTCCGTAACAGGTTCCACCTGCTCAGGCCTCAGCTCCACGCCGAGAGAGACAGAGGAGAGAGAGACGCACAGTAACCCTCAGCCTTCTGCACGGTGATCCGCTCGAGATCCCCCTTCAGCTCCTTCCCCTTGGGCCCCTCGACCATCTCCCCCGTTCGACTTAACCGCGTCTTGGTCATGTCGTGGTGCACATCTGCTCGCGCGAACCCGACCGTCAGTCACCTCCTTCCGCTCGCACTCGAAACGCGCAAACGCACCGTTCTGGTGCTCGCCCGAAATGTCCATGATATCTACGCTTAGTACTGCGTGTAACGAGGTTAGCAGGTGGTCTAGAAGTGGAGGGAGGAACGCACGATAGCAAGGGACGCGAGGGAAGGTGATGTTGAGGTTGACGACGAGTTTCTCGCCTCGACTCTTGTCTACCACGATCGAAGGTTCCTGCACCACCACCATTAGCTTCCGTAGCTCTCTCCTGCCCCAGCTCCTGCTCTCCGAGCTCCTCGCGCCTCCGCCCAGTCCCTCTTCTTCCTCCCTCGCTCCTCTCCTTCCTCCCTCGCTCCTCTCCTCCCTCCCTCATCGCGCCACCTGGAGCTGGACTCACCATGTGGACTCTCCGGTAGTCGATAAACTCGTAGATCGTCAAACTCATGATGAGCGACAAGGAGAACAGAGTCACTGCAACCCAGCCACGTGTAAAGTCAGCGCCTGATCCCTCGCCCTCGCGCGCCAGGCACTGAGAAGAGCCACGAAAGAGGCTCACGGAGACCTCCGAAACCCGTCTTGATCTTGACGTCCTCCATCGTCTGCGAGCGGAGGAGTTAGGAAGGGAGTCGCGCGAAGGGAGGGAGGGGACGCGCCTTGCCGAAGGCGTCGATGCCACGGAATTGCAGGCCACCGCGTCCCATTGCTGCGTAGGTGGAGAGTGAGCTGGATCCGGAGGAAGGCGCAGGTCAACAACGCCTTGCCTGTTGCTGGCGAGCGAGAACCACGAATTCGATTAGTTTGTTTAGTGCAGCCACGTAGCCCGCTACCGTCGCGAGTCTTGCTCAAAGCAGTTGATTGGGGAAGAGCTGTGGCTCCCAGAGGAGTTGTAGTAAAAGAGGGGGAAAGAGGAAGAGCTGGAGAGAGAGCTAGAGGGGAGCGAGAGGGCCGAGGTCAAGTCATGCGAAGCGGCTGATTCTTTTTGTTTCTCCTCCCGCAACGGAGTTCTTTGACTTCTCTGGCCAGTATGACCGTTGCCCCCCAACCTTTCCCCTTTTCGTTTGCTAGGAGACGAGAACCGCTGCGCAGAATCATCTCTCCCGCTGGGTTAAATGTTGAACTCGCGCTGATCCCCTTCCTTTCTGCAGGACAGCTCCGACCCACTCCCTACTCATTTAACCCCGTCGTGAACACACGAGGGACCAGTCTCTCCAGCTTGACCCTCACAAATCGTCCTTCCGCCCCGCCACATCTT
>JANGFH010000136.1:0-36183 GCA_025758715.1 Glaciozyma martinii | reverse complement strand
CCTCGACTTCCCTACGCTCCTCAAGGCTACCCCCAACCCTCCTCGCACCAATTCTCCTACCCCGGCCCCTCTCCCCCCCCCCTCTCTCAGTCCTTTGGCACGAACGGCCTCACCCCCCAGCAGCAGCAACAACAACTTCAGCAACAGCGACAAGTCCAGCAGCACCAACAGCAGTCGCAGCACCACTACGCTCCTCCGCCTTCCGCTGGGTCGCTCGCGCCGGGGTCCGTCCCCATCCTGTCGGCGCCGGTGGGGATGGACAGTATCCCACCGCCGATGAAGCAGAAGAGGGCGAGGGTCAAGGGGCAGGAACCGGTCAACAAGGTCGGACCCAAGGCGTGCGAGAGCTGTGGGACTGTCAATAGCCCCGAGTGGAGGAAGGGACCTGGAGGTGTCAAGAGCTTGTGCAACGCTTGTGGTGAGTTAGCGCTCGGGTTGGGTTCTGGAGCGCAGGGAGCTGATGCGCGATTCTGGTGCAGGACTTCGGTACGCGCGCGCGGTGACGAAGCAGAGCAAGAAGCTCGAAGCGGAGGCGAACGGCGAAGAAGTACCCCTCAAGGCTGCGAAACCGAGGTCTCACAAAGCCGCCGCGTCCTCCACCGCGTCCGCTTCCTTGAAAACCCCCTTCGACATCCCCGCCTACAAACCCGCTCCCCTCATCCCCAGCGTTCAACGACCCTACTCGCCCTACTACTCCTCGCAACAAGCGCCGGGGTACACGCCGCACAACTTTACTCCGAACGGGGGGTCGGGATCCTCCTCTCAGCAGGGGTTCGGGTTCGGGAACCAGCAGGAGTACTCGGCGTTCCAGCAGCAGCAGCAGAGGTCGTGGTTCGCTGGGAACGGCGCGTCGGCAGGAGGAGGAGGAGGAGGAGGAGGAGGAGGAGGAGGAGGGTTTGGACCGCAGCAGGGGTATTCGCCGTACAACAACTGGGGAGTGCAGAGTGGAGCGGGGTACGGGGGTCAGGGAGGGCAGGGAGGCCAGCAGGGAGGAGCGCAGGGAGGGCAAGGAGGGTCGCAGGGTGGGCAGGGTGGTCAGCAGCAGGGTGGGCAGCAGCAGCAGGGTGGGCAGCAGCAGGGAGGGCAGCAGCAGCAGGGAGGGCCGTCGAGCAGGGAGGAGGCGAGTGGGAGCGGGTACGCGGGGAAGTAGGCGAGGAGGTGTTCACGCAGTGGGTTGTGGAGCAAGGAATCAGCATGCTTGTTAGACTACTCGAGAGCAGGAGCGAGGAGCAGGTGGGGAGAGCAGCAGTGAGGAGAGCAAGCTTGAGAGCAGTTGTCGAGACCGCTTCGCTGCCCGTCCAGACCCTCCGTTCCGATCGTAATGCAGTTACAGTCTCTCCCTCCCTCCCCTTCGTCCTCGCCTCGTGTCCCGCTCCCTCCCCGCTCCGCCCGCTCCCTCCCATCCTTCCTCATGACAAGACGAAGGCCGACTGGATAAGCTCGACGGAGTAGACCCAGGGGTTCTTGGGCGTAGGATGATCGCGTAGGCGTTCTCTGCGCAGTGAACATGCATCAGCTAAGCCAAGAGACGCCAGAAAGGCTAGGAACGAACCTCTGATTGACGCGGAGGATGAAGTTGACGAGCACGGCGAGGAAGATGACGGTGCACACGATGATGGGACCGTACAGATCGTCTGCGCCAGGTAACGCATCAGCTTCCCTCCCAGCACGCTCTCCAAGGCAAGGGAGACGTACCGTGGTGCCCCCCAAACCGGGTCAAAATCCTCTTCCTCCTCCTCTCCTGCATCGCCCACGCGTACCCCAGCATCCCAACTGCAATAACGCAGTACGCCATTCCCATCCCCCTCGCCACCCAATCCCCCTCTCCAGCAGCGTTGAACAGTGCTAGCGCAAAGCTCGAGATGAGGAGCGAGACTCGCAGCCAGTTGAGGAACGTTCGCTCCGAGGCTAGCCAGACCTGAGTCGTTGATAAGGGTTAGCGCGCTTGGGAGGAGACGGGGAAGGGCGGACCTTGGGTTCGATCTTGGTGCCGTCTGAGGGGAGGACTTGGGCGCCGTTGGTCGAGCCGTACGTGGGGACTGGGACGTAGCCAGCTGGGTGAGAGGGAGAGCCGAAGAGTCCGCTGAGGCGGTTGTAGGCTCTGCTGGGAAGCTCCCGCAGAGAGAACTGTTGCTCGGTCGACATCAGGATCGTGAAGGGTCGTGGTCGTGTGCTGAAGAGAAGCTGGCAGCGGGTGGGCGCAGAGCCAAGTCTCTGCTCGCACGTGCGCACACTTCAACTTTCTCGACGACGACGACGATGGACAAGAAGCGCTTTACCAGCAGCTAAAAAGGCCAGTCTACGTAAACCATCAAGGGTAAGGGAGAGTGCAAAACTATACGAAAAACAAAACAAGCTCCAACGAAACGTCCCTCCTCCTCGCTGCCTAGAACGACACCTCTGCCAGCTGCGGTGCCTGCCCCGAGTTCTGCTCAGCCGCAAGACAAAGCCGGTATTCCCTAAGGACCTGCTGCTCGGGGCGAGAGAGGGTGCGGGCGTCGACAAAGCGGAGGACGGGGCCACCGAGGTTGAAGTGGGCTGAACGGGCATGGTGGATGTAGCGAGCGATCTCGAGGTGCAGAGGAGCGTAGTAGTCTATCGAGGCACGTCGAAGAGTCTGCAAGGACGAGGGGGTTAGCCCTTCGAGCGAGAAGGAGGAGGGAGGGCGACGAACGAGGAGGACTTTTCGGAGGCCGCTTTCGTAGAGGTCGTAGTGTAATCGGAACGCTGTTTTGGGGTCGGGGCAGGTGCTTGCGACGGCGTTGATGAGGCGGAACTGGGACATCTACGGTAGTAACGATGTGCGTGAACAAAGGGGCAGGATGCGAAGGGGAAAGTCGAACGCACGCAGTAGATCATCGACTCGTTCTCGACGCCGCCAGTCATCCCAGTCGGTACCTTGGGCGCCTCGACGTTGTCCTCGTCGATATCCTCGAGGTTCCCAAAGACGTTCCCATGATGGCAAAACACCCTGTCAACCCAAAACGCTCGTCAGTTCCGCTCTCCCCTGCCCCAGCGAGAACTCACCAAAAGTAGTCGCGCACAACGTCCGAAATCTCGTTGACCCACGCCTGGAAAACCCTCGGCTTGTGTACAGCCTTGATGAAGTCGACCTTGGCCTCCTCCTTCGCGTCCGGCGGGCCCCTCAACAAGCTCTTGACCATCTCATGCGTCGCCGCCCTCCTCTCCCTCCCAATCTCCTCCTCCTCGCCCCCCTTCATCTTCCGCATGTACCTCCTCTCCCCACCAGCGTTCGAATCGACCAGCGTGATCGGCTCGTTCCAGGCGGAAGAGGGGATGGGCGCGGCGTTTTCGGGGCAGATGTCGAAGAGCGAGTGAAGGAGCTCGACGAGGAGCTGGCGAGAGGGAAGGTCTCCAGGGTGCTTTTCGGAGAAGAGGAGCGCGGTGAGTTGGGTGAAGGGGGTTGGGGAGCGGGAGGCGAGAGCGCGTTTGCCGACCTATGAGTTTGGAATGAGTGCGGTTCGGAAGCGAGTGAGGAAGGACGTACGGAAGTCATGGTGAGGGCTTTGAAGCAGCGGAGGATCTCATACAGCATCTGATCGTCGTGCTGCTCCTCCCTGCTCAATCGCACGTCAGCACGCAGGGACGACGAACGCGGAGAAATCACGCACCTCCACTCGACATCGAGCAACTCCTTGAGCTTCTCGAGCAGTCCCAGATATCCTCCATGCTTGATGAACTCGTCGACCCAGCTACCAACGAACATCAGTCTCACGCCTGGCCGAGCTTCACGAAG
The DNA here is from genome assembly GCA_025758715.1 of Glaciozyma martinii. Lineage (NCBI taxonomy): Eukaryota > Fungi > Basidiomycota > Microbotryomycetes > Kriegeriales > Camptobasidiaceae > Glaciozyma > Glaciozyma martinii. Next base: position 32,426 of record JANGFH010000136.1, on the reverse strand, counting down.
CGACGAAACTCACCTCGGCTGTTCTGCCCTCAAGCGACCCCTCAGCCTCCCCACCTCCTCAACACTCAACTCCGTCTCCTCCACTCCCACACACCTCGCACTCCTGATCCTAACCGCCCACCACATCGGATCCTCCCCCCGACTCCTCGCCCCGCCACTCTTCCCCCAACTCCCAAACATTCCACCACCGGACGTCGACCTCGCATGTCCAGGCCTCTTGACCTCGACCTGCGGACGAAGCGAGGTGGACGACTTGGTCTTGCGAATGAGCGTCCGAAGGCCCGATTCCTTCTTGGCTGCGAGCGGCGCGTCGAGGTTGAGGGATCGACCGCGTGAGTGGGAAGGGCGAGGAGCGAGGGAAGAGGTGGCGGCGGCACGGAGCATGCCTTCTTTGACGGATTGAGTGACGCCGTGCATGCCTGTACGGACTGAGTGAGAGGAGAGCTGCAGTGTGTCCTGCGCACATTGACGTTAGCGAGTGCTCTTCAACACCTGGGAAGGAAGGGAGGACACACGATGAGCTCCGCAAACTCCCTCTCGACCCTCAGAGCCTTCTCCCGCTCCGTCTCCGCCATTGGTCCAGGAGCTCTCGATCCTCCTCCGAGCGTGCTAGCCCTCTGACGTCCCTTTGGCGCCTCCTCCAACGGCACCCTCGCGTACTCCTGTCCTCCGACGAGGTTCGGCTGTTCGTACGAAGGGAACGACACCGGCAACGCCTCGACAAAGTTGGACGTAGGACTCGAGCGAACCATCATCGGTCGTTCCTGCCTCCGCTCCTCGCGACGAGGCGTCGGGGCCGTCTGGACGATCGAAGGCGCGACGAGGACGCGGCGAGGGGTAGCCTGCTGCACGTGCTCGATGTGCGCGTGGGAGACGGTAGCGAGGATCGAGGATTCAGCGGTGACGAAGCTTGATCCTGATCCGTGACTGTGGGCGCCGTCCGAAGCGCCTGTGCAGCTCACTTCGCTCGAGGCGTCGCGGTCGGCGAGGGAGGGAAGGGGCTTGGAGAGGGATTCGCGAGGGAGGGGGGAGCGGCGGTTCTCCTTCTCGGTTGGGGCTTGGGAAGGAGGGGGAGGTCGACGGGATTGCTGAGCTTGGAAAAAGGATGCTGGGACGGTGGGGGTTCCGGCGTTCCTCGTCGGCGGGCTTGAGGACGTAGGAGAGGGCGAGAGTGGCGGGGAGAACTTGGGAGAAGGGATGTGGGTCGAGTAGGGGCGCGAGGAGCTGAGGCTGCCGCTGTTGGAGGAGCTGAGACTGTTCTTCTCAAACGCCTTGACGAGACCTGCTACGCTGTGCGGCTTGGAGGAGGAAGGGTGCCAGCGCTGGGCGTGGGTGGCGGGGTCGGTAGGGGGGACGCCAGTGATGAGAGAGCGCAAGGCGAACTTGGTGGGGGAGGGGGGAGGAGAGCGTGCGGTGGACTGGGGGCAAGAGATGGTCAGCAAGCGTACTCGCCGCCCACGATGCAAGGCCTTCTGGTAACCACTCGAGGACCACGTACCTCTGCCAGTTTGCCCATCTTGAGAGATTCGAGTTGGTGGACTCAGGAGAGGATGTTGAGTGAAGGTCGGAGGAGCGGAGTGGACGTGCCCCGAGGGTGAGAGTGTTCTCAGTTGGGTTCTAGGGTGGTTCTCAGGGAGGCTTGAAGAAACAGGGGAGGTGGAGGATGAAGACCAACAGTCCGACGGGCTGACCCAAACAGGCCAGCGCCGCGTTTGAGCTGTGACCACGTGACTGGGGCAGAAGCTTCCACTCGACGACTTGAGCCGACTTGAGCTGTCGCGCTTCAACCACACGGGGATCGAGTCCTTATTCGACTCACTCACAGCCTTCATGCCCGCTTCAGGTGAAAGCCAGAGACGCTGCGGCTCGCCTCGCCCCTCCTGAGCAGACTTTTCCTCTTCGAGTTGACGCAGCCTGCTCCCAGAACTCGCCCTGGTTGCCTATCGCTCAGAGGCTAGAGGGGAAGCTACCACACTCTCCCTCCTCACTCTCCCAGCTCCCAACTGACGCGGCGCCATCCCGAACGCACAGCTCGCCTCGCCGCGCCCGCTCCCCTCCCAAGACGTGCGCTTCTGAGCGGAGGATCCAGGCACTTTGAACGGAACATCTATCGCCGGGCACGGAACATCTATCGACAAAGGGAGAGGAGGAGCCTCCGGGGAGTGAGTGACTTCTTCTGGCGACCGAGGGGGGGCCTGGCACCTGCCATCGGACGGTGACTTTGGCGCTTTTGGCCCTGCTCTTCTATCTTGCGCTCTTTCCGGAACGAGGAGTGATTAAAGGGCAACAAGACTGCCTGCGAGCTGCCTCACAGCAGGCCACAGACTTGGAATCCACCGTGACCTTCCTCTCGCGCTTCCCTCTTCCCTCCCTCACCACCGCTCACGCCCTGTCTTGTGACCGCGCACGCTTGAAATGGAGAAGGCCTCCTAACTGCTCGGATCCCCTGGAGGCCGGGGAAGACGGGTCGGTCGTTTCCGTTCGTTGCGCCTGCTCCTCTCTCTGTCCCTCCCACTTCCAACTTCAACGCGATGCCACACGAAAAGTATGGCGGCTTTACACTGCTGGTGTGTCTCTTCGTGGCGTACGTCTCCTGTTCCCTCCTCCGCTGCAGCGCCGAGTGCTGATCCTCCTCCCTCGCAGATTTGGGGGCTTCCTCTTCGTACGTCGTGGCTTCGACCTCTTTCGATGAACCTAACCAACTCTCCTCTCAGGGATATGATTCAGTTCGCCGTCCTCCTTTGTGAGTAGCCCCAACCAACCGCGGTTCGCCCACCCAGCTGACGCCCTGCTCAGGTGGTCCCGAGCGTCGTCTTAACTTGGCATCTCGCAGGGCAACATCAGTGGAGTCGTCGTGATGGGGAACTGGCTCTCCGTCTTTGGCTACAAGAACGCTACGGGGGTCGGTTGCGGCGCGTCCGGCGGTTATGAGGGCCAGATCTAGTACGTCCCAAGCGGCGAACGGGGAGGTGGAGCTGACGGTTCTTGAGCAGCTGTGTGTCCTCGACCAACAAGTCCCTCATCACCAGCTTCCTCTCCGTTGGCACTTTCTGTGCGCCCCTCCGCTCAACCTCTCCCACCCCCCACTAACGAGCAGCGAGCAGTCGGAGCTCTCAGTGGCGCGTTTGTCGCAGACTACTTTGGTCGCAGGGGAGGCATCATCGTTGCCTCCTCCATCTTTATCGCAGGTGCCGCGATTCAAACGTGCGTTCGTTCGCTGCGTGCTCGTGGTTGAGAATCTGAGCTGATTCCTCCTTCGCAGTGGCGCGGAGAATGTCGCTGGGCTGGTTGTCGGAAGGGTGGTTGCTGGCGTAAGTCCTCGGTCTGGAGGACTCTTTGCTTTGCGGGAGCTGAGGAGGCTCGCAGCTTGGCGTTGGGTTGATCTCGATGCTCGTGCCGATGTGAGTCCCTCCCTCTTGGTGTTCTCCGCGTCCGTTTCTGATAGAATTGGCATCGCAGGTACCAGGCCGAAGGTACTTGGAGACATTCCGCGCCTTGCGCAAAAGCTAACCTGCCATCGCCTCGCTCGCAGCTGCTCCCCCGGCGATTCGAGGCGCGCTCGTCTCGTTCTACCAGCTCGCAATCACGATCTTACGTCTGCACCACCTCCCCGTCTGTGACATGTACTAACATCCACCTTCTCGTGCGCAGGGCATCCTGTTTTCGCAAATCATGGACCTCGCTACGTCGGTCCGATTGTTTCGCGGATTCGCTCGACGTGCTCATGCCTTTCCTGCAGGGAAGGAATCCAGAACACTGCTTCGTGGAGGGTTCCAATCGGCCTGCAGATCCTCTGGGGAATCGTCCTTATTGCGGGATGTTTGTTCATCGTGAGTTCGCTCCCTATTCCTGACGACGCCGTCGCTGATGTTCTCGCAGCCTGAGTCGCGTGCGTACCTCTCTCTTTCTGTTGATCTTCTTACTAACGGTGCTTTTCGCAGCTCGTTTCTTGATCTCAAAGGGACGCATCGAGGAAGGACGTCGAGCGCTCGCCAGGATGCGATCTCATCGACTCGATTCACCTATCGTGCAATCCGAGATGGCCGAGATCCAGGGGAATTTGGAGTACGCTATTGCAGATTCGCTGTGGGATTTGTGCTGACTTGCTTCTCCCCAGATACGAAACGACACTTGGACAAGCGACTTACGGTGCGCGAGGACCCATTCTCGCTTCCCAGGTTCTGACTGCCTCCTCCTGGCAGCCGACCTCTTCTCCGGCAACATGAGGTCTCGTATGAGTGAGCGAAGCATTTTTTTCTCCGCGACTTCGTGCTGATGCGTTCCTCACAGTGTGCGGAATCCTTGTCCAGGTGCGGATGAGCGAATCTGCCGGCTCAAGGTGCTCTTCCTGACAACTCTCCTCTCCGTAGATGTTCCAGCAGCTCACTGGTGTCAAGTAAGTTCCCTCTCTGCCACTTCTATTGTCGCTGACGGTTCTGGCGCAGCTTCATCTTCTGCACGCTCGCTTTTCTTGTCCCCCTCGAGCTCCGCTGACTTCGAGCTGCAGACTACGGCACTTCGTACTTCCGCGCCGCTGGGATCACTCGACCTTTCGTGATCACTGTAGCTATCGGAGTTGGTACGTCCGCTTTCGAGCCGTCGTGGTCGAAGCCCGTCGCTGATTCCCTCCGCTGCAGTCAACGTCGTGATGAGTTCGTCCAGATCCTCCCTGCTGCTTGCTGTTCGCTGATTAACCCTCTCCCTACCTTTCAGCGCTCCCAGGAATCTACATGGTGTAAGCTCTTGCCGTTTCGCCTTTGATCCGCCGCGCCGAGTGCTGATTTCTGCATCCAGTGACAAGTGCAAGCTCGATCACCCTCAGTCCACTGCGTTGAATGCTGACCAGGTCTTTTAGTGGGTCGTCGAAACTTCCTTCTCTATGGTAGGTGGCTCGCAAACGAGCTCAAACAACACCGTCGCTGACACCCTTCTCCCAGGCGCAATTTGGATGGTGATGCAGACTCTCTGGGCTTCGCAGGAGCACGCTCTGACTTGCTCTTTCCGTCGCAGTCGTTCTGCGAGCTCATGGTGGCCGTCTTCGCTGTGGCAGTCGGAGGCTCCGTGGCCAACGTCGTTCTCGGTGCGTTGTTTTCGTTCTCGCTCGTTTCGCAGGGAATTGGCTAAGACCCTCGCTTCTCCAGTCACTTTCACTCTCCTCTTCATCGCAGGATTTGCTGCTACCTGGGGCCCTGGAGCCTGGGTGCGTTTTCCGCCTTGCGACACCGCTGCGGAATTTGACTCTTCGTTCTCGCAGGTCCTCATCTCTGAGCTCTACCCTCTCAAGCTTCGCGGAAAGGCCATGTCTCTCGCCACTGCATCTAACTGGTGCGTTTACGCCTATCACACGCGTTTGAGACGCCTGCTGATGTCTGTCGTCGCCGTCGCAGGTTCTGGAACTGGGTATGCTCGCTGTTCTCTTCCCTCCTTCCTCTCGCTAACCTCTCTTTGTCGTCCCAAGATCGTGGCATTTTGCGTACCCTACATCACTGACGAAGGACAGGGCAAACTCGGCTCCAAGATCGCGTTCATCTGGGTGCGTTTTGAGAATCGGGTCTGCGCGAGCATCGCTGACGCTCCGACCCAACAGTTCGGTACCTCCCTCATCGCTGCGCTGTGGACTTGGTACGCCGTCCCAGAAACTAAGCGTCACAGCCTGGAAGAGCTCGGTACGCAGTTCTCCTTCTTTCCGAGAATCATCGCTGACGAGATTCGCTCCCCAGACGAGATGTTTGATTCGGGGCTCACTCCCTGGAAGGTGCGTTTATCTCTTCTTCCTCGAGCAGGAACGTTACTGACGATTCCTTTCTGAAAGACGGCTGGATGGAAGCCGACGGGAGCTTCGGTCGTCGCAAGGTCCACTGGAGGCTTGGAGCCCGACTTCGACGCTGCAGAAGCCGTCGGGAAGCCACACGAGCTGGTAGATCTTTGCTTCGCTCTAGCTTTCTTCCTTGTCCTCAGCGAGAGCGAGTGGTGGAGGGCGATGCATCGAAAGAGGATGTAATTTACTGCGATAGCGAGATTCAGACCGAGCATTCCGACCTGGCTGCCCGCCTCGTAAGGGGCCCTTCTTCCTCCACCCAGTCAACCGGTACAGGCTAACGCCCTCGGACTCAGCGAGGAGAGGGATCATCCTCGCCGATCCCGCCCAGTCCTTGACCCACCTGAGGTCTCTCGACCCACTGGCGTTCGTCTTCCTTGTGAGGAACGATCAAGGCCCGCCAACGTCTTCCTCCAGACCTCCTCCCTCTCGCCTCTTCCTTTTGGTCCAGACGTCGTCTGACGACCCAAGTGGGGCGCCGCTGCGCGCAGCTGGGAAGGGAGTCGAAACGCGGTGGGTGAGAGGGGGAAGCACGCGGTCGAAATGCGCGGCGGCGCCGATTTCTCCGTCCACGACGAATTCGGGAGGCGCTTTGAACGAATCGATTGGAGAGCTGCCACAGCGAGAGCGGTTGCCGGACGAGAGAGCGACCTCGCAAGGCGATTCTTGTTCGTGTCCTTGCCACACTCTTGATCCTTCGATCCTGCTGGATCCTGCAAGCTTCCTGGCAGCGGATACTCTCGAGAAGCTCATCTGCTCTCAACGACGGACGCGAATCGATGGACGAAGAAGCTAAATCCGGAGGACCACCTTCTCCCCCTCGGCGCCCCTCTCCTTCCCCGTTTTGCGCCCCACCTGCCCACCAGCGTCGCACTACTCATCGATGGCGATCCCCTGGATCTGCAAGCTCATGCGCTTCTCCCGGGTCGGCGAGGTTCGAAGGCTTTAAGGTGTCTGGACCTCCACTCTTGTTCCTCCTCCTCAACCCGCTCGACGACTCGCCATGTCCCAGCCCAAATACGGAACGTTCACGATCTTCGTCTGCATCTTCGTAGCGTAAGAGAAGGCAGATGATTCGTGAGGCGACGCTGACCTTTCGCGCATCGCAGCTTTGGAGGTTTCCTCTTGTAAGAGCTTTCTCTCCCGTTCTTCCTCCTCGATCCTCTCGCTGACGCTCTCGCCGCTCAGCGGTTATGATTCCGCCAACATCTCCGGTGTCGTTGCGATGCCCAACTGGCTGTCTGTGAGTTGTGTTTGCCTCGTGATCTGCAGCACCTGACGATCCCTTCCTAGGTCTTTGGTTACGTTTCTCCTGACGGACGAGGCTGCGGTGCGTCTGCTGAATACGAAGAAATTATCTAGTGAGATCCAGGAGAGCCTTGAGTGGGAGGAGAGCTCGCACTGATCCTCGTCGAGCCAGCTGTATCTCGGTGCGAACTGCGTGGGTCTTGGGACAAGGGCGTGGTAGCTGATGCTGTTCCTTTCTCTAGTCCATCAACAAGAGTCTTGTCACTTCGTGAGTCTGTCTGCGCTTTCGGTGAAGGAGCAGGCGCTGACTCCTCGATCCCAGCGTCCTCTCCATCGGAACTTTCGTGCGTCGCTCTTCCTCTCGCACCTGGGTCGAAGCTGACGACTTCGACAGGTCGGAGCTTTGAGTGGAGCTTTCGTTGCCGACACTTTCGGAAGGAAGGGAGGAATGTACGTCTCTCTCCGCGAGCTGAGGAAGCATCCTTGGTTGACGATGGGCCCTCGCAGCATGACGGCGTGCGCAATCTTCATCGTCGGTGTGACCGTCCAGACGTGCGTAGTCCTTCAATATCTCGATACTCGTTTACTGACTCGCTCATGCAGGGGTGTTGAGAACGTCGTTGGCATGATCATCGGTCGAAGTGCGCTCCACGCATTTTCTCGGCAGCGAACTTTCGCTCACTCCTTCTCCCCCTAGTTGTCGCTGGTCTCGGTGTCGGATTGATCTCCATGCTTGTTCCTATGTGAGTCTCTCCTTTTCTGCTCTCTCCGACCCGTTCTGATGGGACTGGCTTCGTAGGTACCAGGCCGAAGGTACATCAACTCGCCCGGCGCCTTCCACAGGAACTAACCTTCAACATCTCGTTCGCAGCTGCTCCTCCTGCGATCCGTGGGGCCTTGGTATCCTGCTACCAGCTTGCCATCACAATCGGCATCCTCATTTCTCAAGGAATTGACTTGGGAACGTGCGGCTTCCAGTCTGGCTCGACAGGCTGCCAAACTCACAATGTTCTTGTGCAGCGCGAACGTCCAGAGTACCGCAGCTTGGAGGGTTCCCATCGGACTGCGTGAGTTGATTTCTATCGCGCGTTCGTCAACCCACTGACGTTCCTGCCCTCGCAGAGATCGGTTTTGGATCGCTCCTCCTCATCGGGTGCATCTTCATCCCTGAGTCTCGTAAGTGCTCTCACGCAAGTACATTTTTGATCCTTTTAACGTCGTTCAAACACAGCTCGATTCCTCATCAAGCGCGGAAAGATCGAGGAGGCCCGAAGCGCCCTCGCTCGCATGCGTCAGTTCTACTTTCTGCTTTTGCAGGCGTAGGCAGACACTGATCTTTGTACGCAGGCTCTTCGCAGATCGATTCCGAGACGGTCAACACGGAAATGGCTGAGATCCAGGGCAACTTGGAGCGAGTGATGATTCTTCGATGGTTGCGAACCTCGCTGACTTTTCTTCTCTTCGCAGGTTCGAGCTCACGCTAGGTGCCGCTACCTACGCCGACTGCTTCAAGGGCAACATGCGTGCGCGCACTCTTTGCGGCATCTTTGTTCAGATGTTCCAGCAGCTCACCGGTGTCAAGTGAGCTTCCTGACCGCCGCGTTCGTGCATTCCTGACTGACGCTTTGTCGCAGCTTCATCTTCTGTAAGCGCTTCGGCTTTCTTCCTTGCTAGACTGGCTAATCAATTGCGAAAGACTACGGAACCTCGTTCTTCATCAGCGCTGGCATCGCGAAGCCTTACTTGATCGTACGTCGTCTCCTCTTTCTTCTCAGTCCAGGCAGCTCACTCCTCTGTAGACTGTTGCGACTGGAGTTGGTGCGTTGCCCTCTCACACTTGTTAGCCTATCGCTGACTTTGATACCCGTTCCTCAGTCAACGTCGGAATGAGTGAGCTCGCTTCCCTCGCCCTGTTTCTGAAGTTGAGCTGATCCTCCTCGAACACTAGCGATTCCTGGTATCTACATGGTCGAGCGCCGTGCGTTTCTCTCTTTTTCTGCCCGTCTTCGCTTCGCTGACGCCTTATAACGTTACAGTCGGTCGCCGCAAGTTCTTGATCTTCGGAGCTCTCTGGATGTCGTTCTGCCAGCGTGAGTTTTTTACCACTCTCGGGTGGCACACCGCTAATAAAGTTCTTCAAAGTCATTGTTGGATCTGTCGCCGTTGGTGCCGCTGGAACCGAGTCCGCGAAGAACGTTCTCGGTGCGTCTTCCTTCTCGCTTCGTAGGTCCAGGGCGTAGCTGACGCTCCACCTCCAGTTACTTTCACTCTCCTCTTCATCGCTGGTTTCGCCTCTACCTGGGGTCCTGGAGCCTGGGTGCGTTCTTTCGCCTTGCGACACCGCTGCGGAATTTGACTCTTCGTTCTCGCAGGTCCTCATCTCTGAGCTCTACCCTCTCAAGCTTCGCGGAAAGGCCATGTCTCTCGCCACTGCATCTAACTGGTGCGTTTACGCCTATCACACGCGTTTGAGACGCCTGCTGATGTCTGTCGTCGCCGTCGCAGGTTCTGGAACTGGGTATGCTCCCTGTTCTCTTCCCTCCTTTCTCTCGCTAACCTATATGTCGTCCCACATATTATTGCCTTTGTCGTGCCCTACATCACCGACGAAGGACAAGGCAACCTCGGATCCAAGATCGCGTTCATCTGGGTGCGTTTCGAGAATCGGGTCTGCGCGAGCATCGCTGACGCTCCCACCCAACAGTTCGGTACCTCCCTCATTGCTGCGCTGTGGACCTTTATGTTCGTGCCCGAGACGAAGCAGTGGTCGCTCGAACAGCTCGGTGCGTTGTTGCCGCTTTGGCGTGTTCCGAGAACGGCTCGCTGACCGAGGCTCACTTTCCAGACGAGATGTTCGAGTCGGGCCTCAAGCCCTGGAAGACGGCTGGCTGGACTCCTACCGGTGCTTCTCTCCACGGCGCACACGGCGCAAAGGCCGAGAAGGAGGGCTCCGTCGAGAACGTCGAGGTTGCCTGAGTGGCGGCCGGCGACTAATGTTCTTCCTCGCTGTCGTAGCGCGAGACTATGTCCTTTTGCCTTTAGTTAGTGAACCCCCCTCGTGTGGAGAATAATCGGAAGACGCACCCTCTCCCTGAGATAATCGAACGCGCAGTCCCTTGAACGACCGCTGCGAAACGAGATCCTTGCGAGACAGAGGAGCTCAGCTGGAACATGTCGTTCTCCCAGCTGCTTCTCTCGCTCAAGAGTTTCTCTCCTCTAGACCCAGAACGGCCCTCGCTAATCCAACTCGATTCCACTGAGCAACATCATCTCAAACTGATCGCTCGCGGCGTCGTCCCCTCTTTCTCCCCGCATCAACTCCTCGTCATCAACCGAGACGACTTGATCGTACGTCGACAGCTTGCGAGAGCATTCGAACACGTAGATGCCGTCTGCGGATCCAAATCGGTGCCACGCCGGGGAGGGATCGTCGAGCGAGGGACGTGGTCTCGTCAAGACGGCTTCGAAATCGAACCAGCGTCCTGCGAAATCCTTCTCGTCAGTTATCGTTCGAAAAGCAAAGGGATAGACGCACCAAATGCAGCCCAAAAGGGTTCTTCCCGCACCAAGCTTCGTACTTTGTAAGAGAACAGCACTTTGGGCGACGTCCCTCGCTCGCTCGGCGTCGTAAGCCCGACCAACGTCTTCAATAGCGATGGGTAGAGGAATGGGAAGTAGACCAGATCCGAGGCGAGAACGGTATCTGGCCTCTGCTCCCCCAGCAGTGTCCTCAGAGCGTCCTCGTCGCCCCAAGGCAGCGCTCTCACGCGAAGCTCGGGCAGCGAGGATGTAGACGACGCGCGGAGGACATCGACGTTCCGTTGGAGAAGTGGGAGAACTTCTGGGAGGTCGGTGAGGAGGAGTGTGATGCTGGAGGGGAAGATTGGGGCGAGGGAGAGGGAGAGGAATCCGGTTCCGGAGCCCAGGTCGAGGATCGTTTGGGGGGTGTTGGAGGGGATGGGAGGTGGAGGGAGGAATTCATGCGAGGAGGAAGGGGAGAGGTAGTGCGAGAGGGCGTAGGCTGCTTCCCACGTTCTGCAGGGGAGTCAGTGAAAGGAAGGCAGGCCGCGGGGGAGAGGACGCACCGGCCTGCGATGCCAAAGCTGGCGATGTCCTGCGCGGCTGGTTCGGTAAGAGTAGAGGTGGTGGCCAGACGGATTGATTGAGAGGTCGAAGGCAAGATCGAAAGCTCCGCTGGCCAGTTGGGGCTGCTGAGCATCGTCGAAACGAAAGACAGGGGTGCGAGAGGAGGGCGCCTGGGAGATGAGGAGAAGGGCAGCTCAGCTCGATTTGGTCGGACGGAGAGAGAGATCGAGCTCACCTGCTGGCAAATATCTGGTACCTGGTAGCGCAGAGGACCGATTCAGGACGGAGTGGATGAGGTCAAGGAGGGAAGCGGCGGTCGAACGTCAACGGCGAGCAGTCCCTGAGTGCTTGGGCGACTTGGCTGGACTGGCGGAATGTTCCTGGTGCACGGCTAGGCGTACGCAAACGAGCCCCTGGAGCTGGGGAGGAGGGAGGAAGGGAGAGAACGCGCGTGCAGGGGCCAGAGCCTTCTCGAGCAGGGAGGCTCTCCCTCTTCCCCCTCGACCGAGCAAGAGCACCCGACTAGGAGCAGCAGCTATCACCTGGGCGCCTCTCTCCCAACCTAGCCCCCGTCGTCGCCAGCGAAGCAAGAAGGTCGAACCGCCTCCGCCACCCACCTCTCGGCTTTCAACCTCTTAGAAACGTACGTCTGCCCGCGCACGAGGACAGGCCAGCGGAGCCCTGGGGGAGCACTACGCTCGGAACTTGCCCACGGCGCTGACCTTTTGGATCCACGCAGGGCCAACTCGCAGCACCTCCTATCGCCCCCCACTCCATGCCTCCCGTCCGCAACGCAACCCACGCCGGCTCCTGGTACTCGAGCTCAGGTGGGCGTTCGTTCTTTCTCACCGCCGTGCACTGCTCACGCTTGCGGCTGCAGCATCCAAGCTCGACAAGGAGCTTGCGACCTGGCTGAGCGCGGTTGGGAGCACCCCGGAGCTGCCGCTCGACTTGCCGCTCAAGGGCTGCAAGGCTGTGATTGCGCCGCAAGTATAGGAGGAGCAGGAGAAAAGGGAGCGAGCTGATGAACGACGCAGGCACGCGGGCTACTCGTACTCGGGCCCTCCAGCTGGCTGGGCCTACCGCTGTGTGGACGTCGAAGCTGTGTGCGTCTGTCTTCTCTGCCCTTGAAGAGATGGTGCTGAACTCGAGCAGAGAGCGAGTTTTTATTCTCGGACCATCGCACCACGTCTACCTCACCGGCTGTGCTCTTTCTCGCTGCACAGAGTACGCAACTCCTCTCGGCTCGCTCCCCCTGGATCTTGCGAGTGAGCTGTTCCCCTTTCCGCAAGGAGAAGCAGCAGCTCACCATTTTCACAGCTATTGCTGAACTGGAGCAGACTGGCAAGTTTGAGAAGATGTCGCTCGAGAGCGACGAGGAGGAGCACAGGTGCGTCTTGTGTCCCTTCGCGCAGGCCGAATTCTCAAGCTGAACCACACTGTGTGCTCAGTATCGAAATGCACCTGCCGTACCTCCGCAAGATCTTCGCTTCGTTCGTCCTTCCCTCGCTCCTCCACCGATTCTCACTAATCCTCCCGCAGCAAACCCATCACCATCGTCCCAATACTCGTCGGTTCCCTCTCCCTCTCCTCCGAGAAATCCTACGGCGCTCTCCTAGCACCCTACCTCGCCTCCCCCTCAACCCTCTTCGTCATCTCCTCCGACTTCTGCCACTGGGGAAGCCGATTCTCCTACACCTACTACCAGCCCGCCGCATCTCCCTCATGCCCCCTCCCTCCCGGCCGAGCTCTTTCCCGAATCAACTCGGCCATCGACCCTGGTCACCCGATTCACCGAGCCATCGAGCAGCTCGATCGCGCAGGGATGGAGGCCATCTCTTTTGGAGCGGGGAAGAGCGCGAAGGAGGCGCATGAGGCTTTCGCAAAGTATCTCAAGGAGACGAGCAACACGATTTGCGGGAGACATCCGATTGGGGTGCTGTTGGGGGCGATGGCGAAGTTGGAGGAGGAGGGGGAGGGGTGGGAGGGAGCGGAATGTCGGTGGGTGAGGTACGCGCAGAGTAGTGCGGTCGAGGGGTTGGCGGGCAGCAGTGTGAGCTATGCGAGTGGGTTTGTGAGGGTTTAGCGAGGCGGTTCCGACGTTGTTGATACTCGTGCGAAATGTACCTGTCGTTGCGATCCTGGGACGATGTTCCGCTCCTTTGTGATCGCGCCGCTTCTGCGTTTCCTCAGCCAGTGATGGAGCACGAGCTCTTCGACTGGAAAGCAGCAAGGATTGGGGCGTACGGTCCCTGCGCCTTGCGAAGCACGAGCAGGGTGCGAGATCTCGCCGCTCGGGAGAATGCAAGGTTTCTCAGGGTGGGGAGGGAGGGGACACCTTGCCCTGTCTCTTCCTAGTGCTGCTGAGCGCTCGGAGAGTATCGAACGACGTCCCAAACGCACTGTCGGGAGCCAGAGGACTGAGCAGATCGAGCTGAGGAGGCGAAGAGTGACCAACGCCTCTTGTCCTCCTATGAGCCCCAGCCCCGGCAGTCTCCCCTCCTCTGCGATCTCCGCCGAGCCCTTGAGGACGAGCGACCACCCAGACAGGCCAGCATGAACCGGCGCCCGGCGCCCTGGGAGCACCTGCCCCCCAGCTTCGCCGGCTCCCGATCCTCCTCAACCGCAGGCAACCCCTCGACCACGTCGTGATCAGCCGCTCGCCACCGCATCGGCGCTGTCTCTTGAAGCAAGCTGTGAGCTGGGGTCGAAGGTGGCGCAGCGGTCGGAGCAGCGGTTGAAGGAGAGGTGGAGCAGGTTGGAGCAAGGAGGGAGCAGCAGGGAGCAGACGGCGCGAGAGCTGACCGAGGACTGCGTTGGTGGAGGAGGAGGAGGCTTGCAGCTGGCTCGAAGCTTGGAGTGGGATTGTGGATCGGGGGAGAAAGGGATCCTCGGGTCAAGCGGGGGAGCAGGTGCAGGGTGGTTGACCTCAGCACCTCTCACTGCTCGGAACGCGCGTACTTCTATCTCTCAAGCGAAGAAGACCTTGCTCGAGCGAGCACCTTGTTCCGGATCCGAGTTTGGATTCTCGCGAGGAACTCAGCTGGCAGCTCCCTTCTCCCTGCGCGCGACTCTCAAGGCCTGCTCCTCTGTCCTTTCGAGGGACCAAGACCTGCTTTTCTCTGGATCTGGCCAACGGAAGTGAGCGGATTACTCGAGTTACCCCTCTCTCGCGTGTGCTTGGAAGCGATCTCCCTCCTCCCCGGCTTTCCTCTCTCTCCTCTCTGCCACTCACCTCGTTCTTCCCAGCTCCAACTGCTCCCCCTTCACACTCAACTTCCACGATCATGCATATTCTCACGAGCCTCGCTGCTCTTTTCCTCGCAACCCAGGTCGTCGTCGCCTTCCCCCAGCTGGTTCGTCCCTCGGAGCCACTTCCCGACGCCCACTAACGCTCCTCCCACAGCTCGACACGCTCTCGCCCCTCCAGCGTGCTCGACTCACGCGCGGAATCAAGCGACAGAACTTTGGGAGCGACATGACTCCCCGCTTCGAGGCCGACCCTCCCTCGCTCGCCAAGCGCTACAACGTCGGAGGACTCGACCTCCCTCTCATCCTCATCCCTGGACAGCTCTTCCCCATCGTAGTTTCTCTCCCTGGGGTCGTTACCGTCGGCCGCAAGATCAGTACGTCGTCGTCGTGGTCGAATCCCAGAGGTCTGTGCGCCAACGGCTAGCTAACCTTACCCTCGTTCTCTCGTAGTTCCCGACGCCGCTCACCCTTACGTCGCTCCCACTTTGACTGATCAACGTGGTGGATGTCCGGGATTGAACTTGATGGCCAAGTGAGTCCGATTCCCAGCGTCGTCCCCCCCTCCTCGACGTCGTACCTTCTCCATTCCCCTCCCCCCTTCTTCCACGGCAAAGCTGACCCTCTTCACAGCTACGGCTATATCTCGCACACGGGTACGCAGGAATTTCTGAGCATTTGGGCTGGAGAGCTGACGTTCATCGCAGGGATCACCAACGTCGGCGAACTCCTCTACGGCCTTCAAGAGATGCTCGGAATGTCTCTTGATCTCGCTGCTGTCCTCGTTGCTTTTACCTTCCGCGGGATGACCGACATCACCACGTGCGTCGCTCCTTGCCCCTCTCTTTCACCTCCTCCATCTTCCTCTCCTCCTCCGTTTCTTTTTATTGACCCAATGCCCGCGCAGCCTCAAGATGTCGATCGGCCTCACCGACTCGCGAACGAGCGGCCTGCTAACGCTCCTCTTCGGCCAAGCTCCTGGTCTTTTCTCTCCCGCCTCGCACACGAAATGTTCGTCCTCTTCGCTTCGAATGGGAGGAACCGAGCTGATTCTCGTCACAGACGAGATTGACGGCTCGCTCGCCTATGCCGACAATGCCTTTGCTGCGAACGGGAACGGCAACAACTTCAACTCGACGCTCTGGACTCGCAACGAGGAGATCGCAGCGGCTGGGAGCGGACTTTTCGATCTCGATTTCGTCAAGGGTACGTCGCTGTCGGTTTGGGAGCGAGGGAGGGAGCTGACGATCGTCGCAGAGGCTCGTCTTCAGGCGTACAACGCGTGCGTTCAGACGAACCCCTCTTGCTCCTGGCTCGCTGTTGGACAGTGCGTTCTTCGCTCTCTTCCTTCGCTCTCAAAACTAACTTGCGAGCACAGGATCCTCTTCTATGTTCGTTCTCGTCGCTCTCTTCACTACTTCGCCTAGCTAACGACCTCGTCGCAGGGCGCCGAATGCTTCACCTTCCTCGTCCGTCACTTCCTCCCTTTCCCTTTTCCGAACCTGAAGCCTTCGCAGACCATGCCCTCCACCGGAACTGATGGCCACCAAGAGCCCGCCACTCCAGCCGTCGTGCGCGCCTTCTCGGGAATCCAGGCCAACCCCAACGGCTCGTTCAGCAAGATTCCCGAGCGCGTTCCTACTGGCTCGACTGGACCTTGGTACCGCCGTGCGACGCCTTTGACGGTTCGTCCTTGTCCTCTCCGTCGCTGCTGGATTGGCTGATGGTCGTCGCAGACGCTCGAGATCGCTCAAGCCGCCGTGAATGCCTACGTTGCGAATCCCGTTGCGTTTGGCGTCAACTCCAACGGCAGTGCGTCCGCAGCCTTCTCGGCAAACCTATGAGCGAACCAACTGATGAATATCCCTGCCACCAGTCAACTCCTTCGTCGTCTCGGGCACTCAGCTCAACCCGGAGACCGTCACCGCCGCTGCTGTCGGCTGCCTCCTCCTCGGTCTCGTGCGTCTCTTGCGCTTCCTCCGCCTTCGGCGCTGACTTTTGGAGGTGCAGATCGTGGAGGACTCTCCCATTCTTGCGAACGCCTTCGTCACGGCGCTGGTCGCGCCTGCGAGGCTCGCTTTTGGGTGCTCGTAGGGCCGCCGTGTCGTGCCCCTCCCTTCGCAGTATCCCCCCTTTCGATAATCGCAATCCATACCCTCTTCCCTTCTCAGGCAGGACCATCGACGAGTGAATTAGGAAGTGTCTCAAATCTCGCTTCCCGGAGTTGGCCAACTCGAACTTGAGCTGCAACTCTTCTCCTCGACCGCTCTCGTTCCCCTTAGCGGGGTGATGGAACAGGGCAGCAGTCACAGCAACACCACTCCACCACAGCTGTCCCCTCTGCTGTCCTACCTGCACTCGTCCCCTCTCCCAACTCTGGTTCTCCCCTTCCCCTCCTCTCCAGCTCTCTTCAACCTCTTCGCCCCACCCCTCCTCTCCAACTACGCCTCACACTCCTCACGCGATCTAACCCGCTCCTCTCCATCCTCTCCCCCGCCTCCCTCTCAGCACTCCGCAACTGGGTCCTCGCCGACTCGAACAACACTCAGGACCTCGAGCTCGACCTCCGTCTAGGCTCCGTCGAAGCTGGTACCTCGCGTCTCTTGACCGTCCGGTGGCGAAGGTCTTTCGCTGCTGAGGAAGCGGGGAGGATCGTGGTGGTTATGGGCCTCATCTTCCCGCCTACTTGACTGGCGGGGGCGACTCTCGTCGGTCCCTCTGTCGTGGTTCCTGCGCGCGAAGCACGGCCGATAGAGGAACGATTGAGGGAGCTTGAACTGCTTACGGATTGTAGTGCGGTTGGGCTTGCGAGGCTGGATCTTGAGGTGGGCTCTCTCTCTCTGTCTCTCTGTGCGCGTGTGGAGGCTGAGGGAGGCTGCAGGGACGCGTGACTTGGGTGAACGCGAGCTGGAGGGAGATCACGAAGCATCTGCCTGAGCTGAGGTTGGATGAGTGGGCGCGAGGAGTCGATCCGGATGATTATGAGGCGTTGGCGGAGCTCTGGGCTGCGTGAGTCGCTGCGAAGGAAGACGAGGACGAGGGAGCTGATGCGGCACTATTGCTACAGGAGTCGGAAGGAGCTTAGACCTCTGGTTACGCGCTTCAGGATGAAGTCTGGCACGATCGTCTTCGCCCATTGCACGCCCAACAACTCGAATCCCGAGCTTGTGACCGGCTGGATCACCAAGTGCGTTATCTCGCTTCTCCCGCTGCTCTAGCTGACCCTTTTCGCAGGCTCACGGACGTGACGGCTCAAGTGCGGGCGGAGGAGGCGGTCGGCCTGTTGGCCATCGAATGAGCCGCCGCTGCTCGACAAGCTCACGCGATCAAGGAAGCGGAGGCACGTCGCGTCGAAGCGGAGGAGCAACGGCGGCAGCAAGAACTCTTGATCGATGTCACTTCGCACGAGATTCGGAACCCCATCTCCGCCATCCTCCAAAACTCGGATCTCACGCGCGGATCACTCGTCGCTCTGCGCGAGAAGCTCCTCGCGCTCGACCAGAAGTCCCAGCCCCCTCCTCAACTCGGGGACGCCATTCCTCAGCTCGAAGAGGACATTCAAGCGATCGATTCGATTAGCGAATGCGCGATGGCCCAGGAACGAATCGCCAACGACATCCTCGTGCGTTCCCTCCTACTTCCTTCCCCACTTTTACTGAAGCAAGAAACGCAGGGCCTTGCGCAGATCCAGATCAAGAAGTATAGCATTACTCCTGTCGCTTTCTGCCTGCGGACGTCCCTGCAAGGGACGATGAGAATGTTTGCGACGGAGGCGAGGGCGAAGGGGATCCAGCTGCAGTTGTGCCTGGGAGAGTCGCTTGATAGGCTGGGGGAGCATGGGTAGATCATGGCGGATCCTGTGAGTTTTTCTGGTGTGGGATCGAGGACGTTCACTAATGCGACTGCAGATCCGACTTTCGCAGGTCTTTATTAACCTCGTGCGCACCACAAAATGAGCATGCAGAAGCTCGCTGACGGAGCGCAACAGGTCTCAAATGCCGTGCGATTTACAGCGGGAAGCAAGATCTGCCGCGTGACTCTCACCATCGACCTCTCGTCCGTTCCGCCTGAGCCTGGAGAACCTCTCACCCCGCCGAAGGACTCGGACTTTGCCGTCGGACCTGGTTCACCGCTGTACCTCTTCTTCGCAGTTGTGCGCCGTTCCTGGCTGGGCTTTCGAAGTGGAGCTCATGAGGGTGTGGTGCTAGGAGGATACGGGACCGGGGATGACGCTGGAGGAGACGGAGAGAGTGTTCGAGCACTTTATGCAAGGGACGCCATTAACGCACGTCAAGATGGGAGGATCTGGTTCGTCACATCGCATCCCCTTGCTGCTCCCAGCTGACGTTCGTTCGCAGGTCTGGGGCTTTGGATCGCTCGAAGTCCGTTTTTCTCCCACTATCCCTCGCGCCGAACCTAATTCTCGCCTCCAACAGATCTCTGCGAACTACACGGCGGCAAGATCGAAGTAATCAGCACTCCTTCCGTCGGCTCCACTTTCCGCGGCTACGTCCTCGCCTCCCTCTCCTCCTCCCCTCCCTCCGATGCGCCACACTCCCACTTCGGATCCTCGTCGTCGACGACAACCAGATCAATCGCACCATCTTGATATTGTATTCTTATGGATGTGGAGGTGAGTCCTCGTGCTCTTGTGCTCGGGGAGGTAGCTGATGGCTCTACCGCAGATGCCAGTGCTGGATGGGCTGGCTGCCACTCGGGCTCTCCGCGCGCTGGAGAAGTCGAGCGGGAAAGGCAGGCTGCGAATCGTCGGGTGCACTGGTGCGTTCTCGTTCTTTCCTCCCGCGGGTCGAAGACTGATGGAGATGCTTCGCAGGGAACGCTCGCGATGGGCAGGTTCAGCTGGCGTTGGAGGCGGGGATGGATGCTCTCGTTACGAAGCCCTATCGGTGCGTCCTTCTCTCTCGCTCTTGGCGAGGTCAGAACTGACCAGCTTCGCAGGCTTACGGAGCTCCTCGAGCAACTCGTACCGTCACCTTGCCCCCGCCATCTTTGATTCGTTTTGGGTACATCGTGCAAGACCTTGTTGTTGTTTGACTCGCTTCCCAACTCGCTTGAAAGCGAATCTCTCTCCGAACGAAGACGAATCACCCAGTAACCAGTGTCCATTGCGCTCTATCACATGCGCGGGGGACACTTGCCGAACGTGGGAGGAGCGCTCGACTCGCCCGAAGCCAAAAGTTTGATCTGCGAAGCCCGGGCGTCAGCTGGTGCGAGCGGGGGGTCGACGAGAGGAACGTACTGTCTGCGAAGTCGTGTAGACTGCTGCGAGGACTCCAAAGACGAAGAGGGCTCCGTCGGCGATCTTCTGACGACGAGTGACGGCGCAGGCCTTGTAGTGGAGCAGCGCGGCTGAGGGAGGAGCAAAAGAGGTCAGCAAAGTCCAAGGTTCGCCACGAGAGAAGGACGCACGATAGCAGAAGCACA
Organism: Glaciozyma martinii; assembly: GCA_025758715.1. Taxonomy (NCBI): domain Eukaryota; kingdom Fungi; phylum Basidiomycota; class Microbotryomycetes; order Kriegeriales; family Camptobasidiaceae; genus Glaciozyma; species Glaciozyma martinii. The sequence goes on along the minus strand of JANGFH010000136.1, from coordinate 12,580 downwards.
ATGGCACGCTGCATCATCAATCGTCAGCCCGGATCTGGTAAACGACGCAAGGAGAAGAACGCACCACGCCACGGAGCCAATGAGACTGACAAACTTGTCCAAATCGCTCGCGCCCGCCCACGCGACTCCACTGCAAGCGACGACGACGGCCATGCGGAAGAGGTTCTTCTCCCACTTCACCTTGTTCGAATGCTTGCCCGACCGCGAGAAGATGCCGTTCTCCATGATCCGCACGGCGGGGAAGAGCTGCAGCGGGGTCGAGAGGAGGATGGCGATCGAGTAGAGGAATTGGGCGGCGTTGACGAGTCGGTCGTCTTGCGGGAGGTTGACAAACACGACGGTCTGTGAGGCGGGCGTTAGTGCAAGGACAGGGAGGATGCGGGAGGGACGAACCTGGATTGCGGAACCGTACGCAGCGTAGGCGAGGGCTCCTCCTCCCGCAAAAAGGAACATGACTCCCACCATGACTCCGGTGAGGACGCGAGGGAACCGATGAGGGTCCTTCATCGACTCGGTGATGGGGATGATGAGACCGATGCCCTCGAAGGAGAAGACGGCCGTTCTGCGCCAAGGGTTAGCTGAGCTTCGTTGGACGGGGAGAGAGCGACGCACCCAATGAGCAACGGGAAGTCTTTGGCGTTGAACATCTTGACGTCGGCGAGACCGTTGTCGGCGAGGACCTTGATCTCGTTCGAGAAGATGTAGACGAGACCGAAAAGGATGAAGGCGTCCGCGATGAGCGCAGTTCCCGAGAGCTTCTGGATGTTGCGAATCATGGCGAGGGCTGCGAAGCTCGGGGTGTTAGCCAAAGGCAGCAAAAGAGGAGTGAAGCGGCGCACGGAGGAAGATGACGAGCTGGCCGAGGATGAGGAGGAAGATGGGGACGTAGGTACGGCACTTGGTGACGGCCATGAAGAAGGCTTGAAGGTTTTGTGCCTGCGCGTCGGGTTAAAAAAGCAAGAGCGGCTCGAAAGGGAAGGTGCTCACGACGAAGATGGTGTACGCAGCGACGAATCCAACCTGTGGATGGGGAACATTAGCAGGTGTAAGAACAGCACGTCTAACACTAGCTCACCTGTGACAAAACGATGGAGAAGAGGATCATCCAGCGCATGTACTTTCCGTAGAGCAATCCTCCGATATCTGAACGCAAAGTTCTACCGACTGCGAGAGAAGTAGTGAGGAGAAAACGCACCTCCGAAGCTGCCATGAACCGCCAGTCGGGTCTCAACGAGCAGGAGGAACGAGTAGAGCGAGATCATCGCGATGAAGCACAGGACGATGGTCGAAAAGACAATCCCTCCGTTGTAGAACCTGTGGGAGCTTGATCAGGTGGAATCCTCGCGCAGAAAAAAGAAATCGGGACGCACGCCTTGCCGAGGAAGAGCACTCCAGTCCCGACGAAACTCTTGAGGAGCATGAGGACGGCCTGCGTGACGGTCGCATCTCCACTCTGCCCGACACTGCTCGACCGCTTGCGCGACGCACCCCTCGTATCGGCGCTCGACCTTGTCGTCCTGTTCGTCGGCCTTCGGAAAAGAGGAGCTCGCTCCGAGACGTCGCCATCCACCTCGCGCGTTCCAGCCTTCATCGAGCGGACGCCGCCCTGGTACTGAGGGATGATGTGCGAGTCGTCGTACTCCAGCTCATCCTCCTCGTCCTCCTCTTCCTCGTCGATCTCCTCGAGGTCTTCTCCTCCAAAGTGCCCGTACAGCGAAAGGAAGTCGACAAAGGACCGAGTGAACCGTCCGCCCGGAGCGCCGTTGCCGTCCTCGCCTCGTGATGCCATCCTCCGAATGACAAAGTCACGACGGAATCCTGTGAGCGACAGCAGGATCAGTGGGCAGCCCTGGACCAGCAGGGGGAAGAACGCACCTCCAGGCTCGAGAATCTCCCGCACACCCATCTCGCTATCGTTGTCCTCCCCGTCCTCCAATCCCGCCGGCGCCACCGAATCGTACTCCCCTCGCGAGACTCTCCTGCTGCTCGGAAGGTTGACGGAGACGAGGGACTTGCTCCTCCGCAAGCTCGGGGTTCCCTGCCCGCTCCCTCCTGACCCAGACTGCTGCGCCGCCCACTTGTAGATGGGTGCAACAATGTCTCCTCCCTGCATGTTGTACGGCGTGGGGTAGTCCTCGTCTCCTCCGACCGCCACGCTGCTCGCATCGTCGTCCGTTACCGCTGCGCCGCCCCACTGCGAACGGCCGGGAGAAGACCCCAGGACGACGGCCGACTCGGCTGCTACGGTGCGCTGGTCTTCGGCAGAGAGGAGGTGCTTGCGAACGATGGCGGCCTTTTGAGCGTCGGTGAGGGTCGAGGGGTCTGCGGACGGGAGGAGTGAGTCTGGCCGTCCGCTTGAGTGCAGGAGGGTTGGCCTACCTGTCGACGTGGCGGCGGCGTTGCTGGGGACGGAATCGGAGGAGGAGATCGACTGGGGAGGTGGGCGGGCAGCGAGGAGAGGGAAAAGGCCTCCTTGGGCGCTGCGAGGAGAGCCGTAGGTTGGGGTCGCCGCATGGGAGGCAGGAAGAGGGATCTGAGGGACAGAAGGGGAGCCGAACTGGGTGGCGGCAAAGGCCGCTGGGGAGGAAGGGCGTGGAGAACTGCCTGGGATTGGGAGCCCTGCCATCGTTTGCTGTGAGTCGAGGTGAAAATTGGAGGGAGAGGAACGTGACGGCGAGATGAGATCTCTTTTGACATCTCCACTCTCTTCCCTGGGTATTAAAGGAGACGATGTAGCTACTGGAATGAACAACACGTATTTACTGAGTATACTAGAACAAAATTAGGTGGAGAGGAATCAGTCGTCCGCCAGCCGCTCGAGCAAGTGCGCAAGTCTGTCGCAAGGAGAGGAGGAGGTGGGGTGAGTACACGACGCCGTGCAAGCAAGGACAGAAAAGAAAGCGCACCGGTACGGCTTGGTAACAAGGAAGTCCATCCCAGAATCGAGAGCAGCCTGCACTTGGCCCTCGCGAGCATTACCTGCGACGCTCGACATCAGCTTCCGATCTCGCCTCCGACGAAGGGGACAAGCCCACCTGTACATCCGATGATGCGAAGACGCTTGCCACTTCTTGCTTCTGCTGCTCGAACAGCCTTCGTCGCAGCGATACCATCAAGCACCGGCACTGCGAAGCACCAAAAAGTCCGTCAGCCAGCGATTCGCTTCGGCGAGGAAGCGAAAGAGGCTCACTCTCGACGTCCATAAGAACGACCTCGTACGCTCCTCCTCCAAGAATCTTGTCCAGCGCTTCGCGTCCGTTGGTAGCTGTATCGACGTCGTGGCCCGCGACGCCAAGTTGGCGCAGCAAGATCGTGCGATTGATCGCGTTGTCGTCGACGACGAGGATTCGGAGGCGACGAAAGCCTGGTAGAGGGCTGGTGGCGCGAGGAGTCGAGATGGGCGAGGCGAGGTGTGCTTGCGGAGCTTGTTCGGCGCGAATGTAGCCACGGAAAGTCGAGCCGACGCCGAGGGTGCTGACGACTTCGATTTGGCCGCCGTGCAGTTCGCAGAGATCTATTGGAGGCGAGGGTTAGGTCTGGTCGCAAGGTCGAATGGAGGGAGAACACGGACTTCGAGCGATCCAAAGCCCCAGACCTGCGAACGAACGTCAGCTGGGAGCAACAAGGGGATGCGATGCGACGAACCAGATCCTCCCATATTGACGTGGGTTAGAGGAGTCGCCTGGATGAACTGCTCAAACATGCGCCGAGTCTCCTCCCGAGTCATCCCCGGCCCCGTATCGTCCTGGATCGACCGTCAGCGAACGACCCCGGCTCGAAGGAACGGAGAACAACGCACGACTTTGAAGAACAAGTAGAGAGAGGCTGTAGGATCTTCGGGAAAGGTATCGTCGAGGGGCAGGACGAGAGGCGCGTTGGGAGAGGGAGGAGAGGAGGCGACGTCCAACGTGATGGTGACCTTTTTAGGCACTTTGGGTCCTTCTGCGGTGAAGCGAACAGCATTCGAGACCTGCTCGTCCACTCTTCAGCTGCGTTTGCAGAACCAGCGAAGAAGAATGACGCACGAGGTTGATGATGATCTGAGAAAGGCGCACGGGATCTGCGAGGACCGACATAGTGTGCCCCAACCTCGCCAACGACGTCCCAAGAACCATCTCCAGCTGAACGCCCTTGGAAAGGCTCTCGGTCTCAAACATGCGGACCGTCTTGCGTAGAGTGGCAGAGAGGCTGAAGACAACGCTGTGGATTGCGTGAGGCTTGATCTGAGTTTGGCCGAATCCCTGCAGGAAATGATCAGGAAGAGTCGCTGCTCGAGAGTGGAAAGGCGTACGAGAATGTCGTTCGCAATCCGTTCCTGCGCCATCGCACAGTCCTCGATGATCTGAAGAGACTCACTACGTCGTAAAGAAGCGTCAGTTCGCTCAAGTCCTAGAGCACGGCAAGAGAAGACGTACATGTCCACATCAAGCTGGTCGATAGTAGCTTGCGAGAGACCTTCGGGAAGGGAATCGCGGTGTTGAAGTCCCGACAGCGTGTGGCGAAGGGCGACCAAGGAGCTTCGAGTGAGTTCCCCGTTCTGGAGGATTGCGCTGATGGGGTTGCTGTCAAACGGGGAACCGGTGAGAAAGCTGAGGGGTGAGGGCGAGTGCAATGCAGCTCACCGAATCTCGTGAGACGCAACGTCGATGAGGATGTCTGTTGCGGAGGATCGTTAGCGAACCGCGCAGTGCAGAAAATGATGAAGGCGCACCTTGTTGTCGTCGATGTTCTTCTGCCTCGACTCTCCTCGCCTCCGCATCTTTGATGGTCAGCTCCCTCCGTACAGTTGCCTCGCGTTCGATCGCGAGAAGAGCCATCGCCTCCTCCGTCCGAACCTGACTTGTAACGCTGTAGACGGGTTGGAATCAGCTCCTCGTGCGTGATCTCCGACGACAACACAAACGCACTCGGTCAGGTTCGAGATCCAGCCCGTCACGAGTTCAGGAACGACGTGATTTGGCGTGCAGTGGGCGAGCACGGTGGCGCCGGACTTGAGTCTGCAGTGGAGAGATCGGAATCAGCCGCAGTTCCGCAAAGAGCAAGGGGGAAGACAAACCGGAACCTGATCTCGAGGGGTGTCCGAGTTGCGAGGCAGCTGGCAGTTCGTTGGATTCATCAACTCCGAGTCGAGGAGGCTGCACTTTGCATCGAGTGACTCACCTGGCCCAAACCGCGTTGAGCCGTTCGATATCGTTGGGATGGATGACTGCAGATGGATCTGATCAGCGTTGGTTGCGAGAGTCTTGGGGAGGAGACGAACTGGCAGGCCATTCGTCGAGCGGGCGGCCAACTGGATGATTCGTGATCGTGTGCCACGAGTTATTGACCCACATGACATTCCCCTACATCCTCACCATCAGTCTCAGCTGCCACATTAGTACACCCAGAAGAGCGCACATCGGGATCCAACCTGAGTCAACGGGAAGTCAGTCTTCGCAAGGGGAAGCAGGAAGAGAGGGGGGACTCACCGAGCCAGCCCAACCGCCGAGAAGTCCGTGAGAAGCTCGAGTTCGCGCAGTCGTGTCTCCAGAGAAGGCCGTGCAGGTCCAGCGCGAGCGGAGGGGAAGACCAGTGCGGTCAGGACGACGAAACCTCCCTCCCAAGTCCTCCTCCATCGCACGGTCGTGACCCCAGCGTTGGGAGCCTTGAATCGTAGCTCTAGCTCTGGCTCGTCGTCCCCGATTTCCAGGATCCCATCTCCCGCCTGAATCGTTCCCGCGAGCGCTCTAGGCGTCAACCAACGTCGAATCGCGCGCTCCCCCGCCAGGTCGACGCAGAAGAGCAGCTCCTGCCCGCGACTGAGAAGCTTCCAGGCGTAGTTGATGTACAGCGGCGGCGAGTCCAACGGCGAGAAGGCGTGGAGAACGAGGACGGGGAGGGGCGAGAGCCGCAAGTACTGGTGAAGTGCGTGAGGGAGCTCAGGGGGAGGTGGAGGTTGTCGGAGTGCTGCCATCGCAGGCGGTGAGGGGTGGCACCTTGCACGCCACGCAGGGTTTGTGGCTCGGAAGGGGAGAGTCGGGTCGGGGGAGAGGGAAGAGAGGAAGAGCAAGCCGGGCGCAAGTCTGGGCGCGCGGAGAGGGCGAGATGCTCTGGGCCTGCCGCAATTTGCTCCCCACGATCCCAACTGACTTGCGTGACTTGCGTTCCTGAGTTCGTTCGTGACGCTTGGCCGTGGAGGGACACAAGGTCGACGCTCTCCAGCGACCAGCCAGCGCTCTCGATTCGAGGAGCAGCGAAAACGATCAACAAGGTCAAAAGTGCGTCCGCGAAGGCGCGCGTTGCAAAAGACGTGCAAGACTACACCGTGGTCGAGGCCTTAAGGGCTGCAAATACGTCCCCTAGTCCCTCGGCCGAGGCCAAGGCAACCTGCGCGACAGCCTCGCTGGTCCCCAGGTCAAGCTTCCCCTTCTTGCCCCCGCGACCGCCAAAGATCTCGTCCACCTCGTCCACAGGCCTCTCCCTCCTCTTCTTCGTCTCCTCGACCTCCTTGACGACCTCCTTCTTGACGACCGGCTTGCCCGCGTTCGCCATCTTGAGCTTCCACTCCTCCCTCCTCCGCTGGAAGAGCGGCAGCTCGACCTTGCGCGCGAAAAAGTGGCCGTACTGGCTCGCCTGGAGGAAGTTCTGCTGCTCGACGAGCGAGGCCGCAATCTTGTCCTTGAGGTAGACGTCGGCGGTGGCCCAGCAGCGCTCGACGACGCGCGAGCCGATTCGGTCGTCGGCGAGCTCGTGGTAGTGCCCGATGAGCGACATGAGGAACTTGCGGCGTTCGCGGGGAGGGGTGGTGGGAGAGGAGAGGAGGGAGTCGAGGATGCGGGAGGAGGTGGCGTCGCGGGTGAGGAGCATGATGCCGGGGACGCCGAGGGAGTTGATGCTGGTGCGCAGGAGCGTTAGCTCGAGGTGGAGGGGAGGAGAGAACGGCGCTGCGTACCTGTCGATAACGACTTGCTGGTGGGGAGCGGAAAGAAGGAGCCAGGATTGGAGGAGGATGGAGCCTTGCGTCGCTGGTTGAGCCGTAACGTGGTCAGGGAGCTTCTTGTAGTACTGCGAGGCGAGCAAGAGTCAGCAACGCTCTTCCCAAGACGAAAAAGGCAGCGCACCTCCAACCTGTTCAGCGACAGCACGCAAGGGACGACAAGCTTCTGATCCTCGGGCTTGTTGAGCGAGAATGTGTCGATCATGACCTGCAGCCTTGCGTCAGCTCCCTCCCGACGACAAACCCCAGTCGCACTCACCTCGCTCATCTCCTTTTCGCACACACCCAACTTGGCCGCCCTCTCCAACAAGCTCCTCAGCACTCCCGTCCGGCAGTTGTCGATCCACTCGCCCCTCCTCTCCGACCCGACCTTGACGACCTCCCTCACCGTCTCCTCAAGCTGGTCCTTGCCCAACCTCGCGATCCCAACCGCGACGACAAAGTTGGCGACCGAGTTGCCTGCAAGCCGATGGAGCTTAGTCGCGAAGAGCTCGGCCCAAAGGGCATCAAAGACGGGTCGAGGGCTCTTGGAGAGCAAGCTCTCGAACGTAGGGCTCGACGCCGGGTGCCGCAAGAGTCCACTAAGGAACTCGAGCCTCAACTCGCTCCGCTCCTCGGTCGCCGTCGTAGGATCCTCGACCTCCTCCACGAGCCCGCACAGCACCCGATCCGCCCATCCACCCCTCTGCCATCCTCCCTCTCCGTCCGCCTCCATCTCCAACATGATCCGCACCGCCGGACCCGCAACGTCGTCCATCGCTGCCCTTCGCACTCCCTCCCCCTTGGGTCCTCCCTCGTCCAACCCGTTCAAGCTCTCCCACATCTCGACGAGCGCAGCGTCAAACTCCTTTGGCACGCGTCGCTTTCCTTCTACGACGGCAGGAGCGTCGTCAGCTCCTAGGAAGGACTTCATCGTCCCTTGCGTCTTGCGCCACTTGAGCGACTTCTTGGAGCGTTCGGCGGAGAGGCGACCTTCCGAGGTGGGAGGGGCGCCGGAGAAGATGAGAAGGAGGATACGGATCATGTGCGAGGCGAAGGGGTCGTAGAGGAGGGTGGGGAGAGAGGGGAGGATCTCGGAGAGGGCGGAGAGGAGGAGGACCGTCATTGTTGGGAGGGTGGCTTCGGAGGCGGAGGAGGGGGGAGGGGAGGCGATGAATCCGCGCGTCTGGGGAGAGAGGCGAGTCAGTAGTGTTTGGAGGAGAAAGGAGGAAAGGAGCGCACCTCGCGGTCGACCGTCTCGCCTGCGAGGGCGAAGAGCGTCTGGAGGACGTGACTCGCGCTGCGGTGCTTGACGAGCTTCTCGTAGCTCCCACTGAACCTGTCCACCAGCACCCTCCTCGCAAAGTCGTCCATCGAGTAGCACAACCGCTCGAGAATGATGCTCGTATCCCCGTCTCCCGCCAGCGCAATCTCGTGCCCTCCCAGACTCTCCAACGCGCTCCTCAGCAACAGCGGTCGGTCATCCTCGACCTCCTCCTCCTCCATCCCGGGCTCAGGCGCCTTCCCGTAGCTCCCCTTCCCATGACCCATCCCCTCGAGCTCCTCAATCTTGGTCGCGATCTCGCGAAAGTAGGCCTTGGTATCCGGGTCCGGCTCGGGGAGGGCGTCGGGATCTACAGCAGCGGCGGTGGAGGAGGAAGCGACGTTGAGAGAGTTGTAGGGCATCTCCGTCTTGCGGTACCGCGCGCGCTTCTCGGCTGCCTCGACGGCGCGGGCTTCTTGCTCTTCGCGCTCGCGTTTCGCCTGCGGTCTGGGGCGTTAGCTGGGGTTCGTAGAGGGGTGGGTGGAGAGCTGACCTTCTTGTCCTCCTTCTTGGCGTCGGCGCCACGGCGTTGACGGGGGCGGGGCATGCTGGTGGAGTGGGAGGAGAGGGAGAAGAGGAAGTGGCTTTTTTTTGGGCGGAGAGTTCGAGGGGTTCGCTGCGAGCGGGTAGGTGGTCCTTTGCTGAGCTGGCTGAGGTGGTTGACGAGCTTCAAGCAGGTCTTGGGAGCAGCTCTCCTCCCTACGGGCTTCCCTTCCCCATCCCGAAAAGGGCGCAGGCCGCAGGCCGCATGTGGCTTGGATGCGAAAGGCGGCTTCCTTCAGTTCCTTCCTCCTTCTCCAGGACTTTCCAGCGGAATGCGAGACAGTGGAGGCTTTCAGCAAGAGCAGGAAGAACTGGGCGTCCGACGGCGAAAGCAGCGAGGCAGAAGAAAAGAGAACGCATTCCTGGGGTGCGTGCGAAGACGCAAAACCGCACTGCTTCTTCAGCTTCGCCTCGCAAGGCCTGGTTTCTCTCAGCGAGTCTTCCTTTGAGTTGAATGGACAAGACTGGAGGGAACGTGACACTCTGCCAGCACCTTCCAACCCGACCCTCTACCGCCGAAGAAGATCTGGTACCCTCTTGCCTGACCCACTGGAATGCAAGGTGCGCGTTGGAGGGAATGTGTCTGCTCGGGGTGCTCCTGGAGCACTTTCGGTCCAAGGAACGCCGAGGGGGGGGGGACAAAAGCAAAGACACACGAAAGCCCAGGCACGCACGCGCCGGTGTTGCTGATTCCGCGACAGAATCAAGAAGAACAGGCCTTGTGTGTCTGAGAGGACGTTTCCTTTTTGAAAGAAGCTTGCTTGCACGAGGAGAGAGCTGCGGCGGGAGCAGAAGGGCGGCGTTCAGTGGGCGTACGGGGAGGAAAGCCCAGCAGCTCTCGGAACGGGCGATCTTTCCGTAATGGGCAAGGACGCGACGCGTAAATTGAATGCGGAAAGGACGCGCGAGACTCTGGAAGAAGCCCTGGGGAGCAAAGAGAGGAGTGCCTGGGCCAGAAAGGAGCTCTAGAGAGTACTCAGGCACTCGACCGAGAAGGCAGAAGCACCCCAGCCAGCGAACGAGAGGAGGCGACGGTGCCTTGGCCCGCCCTGTCGCTCCGCTTTGAGAAAAGGCGCGTCAGCAAATTCCGAGTTGGGATGAAAGGACCTGCCGTGGGCTCCTGTTATGGCTGTCAAACGATCTGGAGAGGAAGGTTGTGCGAGTCAAAGAGGGCTCAGTTGAGTCTTCGCAGAGCTTGCCGTCGGAAAGAGCTATAGTGGTGGCGGGTCAGCAACAGGGGATTGACGACTGTCTTGCACAAGATCCTTCAGATCCAGGAGCAGAGTTGAACACCTTGAAAAGAAAGAACTGAACCCAGCACACTCCTCCTCGAGGGGGAAAGCGCTGCGGACGACGTCGAGGAGAACTTGGGCGAGGGCAGCTCTTTCTTCTTCGTCTCGCTCCCCTTCGAGTTCCACCACCAACAGCAAGCTCCACTCTCGCCACACTCCGCCATACTCCTGGACCGCCTCCCCTCGATCCCTCCCTCTGCTAATTCAAGCGAATCGGGCAGGTGTCAAGTCCGGCGAGGGGTGTGCCTTCTTTGCCCCAACCGTTCGACTCTCACGTAGGCAACCCCATCCTCTCCACCCCGCGCCTCCATCACCTCGTCAAGTCCCAGGAGTTGATACGCCTTCCCAAACCAGATTGCGTCCCGGCAGCTGCCTTTCAAACCTCCTTTCAGGGTCTCCCACTCCAGCTCGTCCTCCTCCTCCACTCGTCGACCATGGAGACTCCCACCTTTTCGACCACAGTCTCGCCATTGTGCCTCCCCTCCTCCACCAACGATCCCGCCTCCACCCCCGCCTCGACCCCCTCTTCGACTCCTTCCTCAGCCGGCGCCCCTCTCCTCGTGGCCTCCCGCAAGCGCAGCGCCTCGATGTACGAGAACGAGGATGACCCCAGGCTCGCTCCTACGCTCTCCGCGCGCCGAGAAGGGAGCACCTTGACGGAGGACAACTCGGAGAGCTCTGGGTCCTTGCTCAAGGAAGGCCTGGAGGCACCGGCGTCTGCCCCACGGAAAGGGGTGTTGAGACGAGGAGAGTTGGCTAGGAAGTCGAAGGAGAGGCGGAGGGCCAGGGGAAGCTTGGTGTCGCCGAGGACGGTGGACGGCCCGAGCGCAATGGCACGGTGTCGGAGCGAGGAAGGGCTCAGGGCGTTCTTGGGGGAAGGAGGGGATGGACCTACGCTCAAAAGGAGGAGGGAAGACGATCGCGAGGGCGCAGGGATGGAGGCGTTCATCGAGGTAGAGGCGTTCTTGCTCCCGACGACACCTCTCGCCGTTCCTCTCGCTCCCCTCTCTCCGACTTTCGTTCCTACCCCCTTCTCGACCTCCGAATCCGCCACTCCTCCAACCCCCTCGACCTCCTCTCTCCCTTTCCCCTCTCCGACCCCCTCCCTCGCCCCCCTATCCTCTCCTCTCCCTTCCCGCGCCGGCCCTCACCGACGCGAACGCGCCTTCTCCCTCCCCATTCCTCTCAAACGCTCCCGCTCCGCCCCCTTCCTCAACTCCCGACCCACTCCTCCGCAACCTCCGCACCACCCGCAACCTTCGCACGGCCGCAAGCACAAGTTCTACGAGACCCCGCGCAGGCAGCGCGCCGCGGAGACCGAGTCGCAGATTGCCAAGTTGCTCCCAGCGCAGTTGCTGGCGCTGCATACGGTCTACTCTCTCCCGCGCGTCGGGGCGCCAGGGAGGAGCGTGCTGCTCGAGGCTACGCCGCTGGTTCCCCCCATCACCAAGACGACGCTCAAGGAGCTTGACTTGCATGAGATCCTGAGGAACCCGCAGCTCAGGCACGACGTCGTCTTTGATCCCAACCTCATGTTCCGGCCCAACCACGATGGCGAACGGTTCGTCCTCTGCCTTTTGTGTGCGATCGTCAACTAACTCGACTCTCGACGACGCAGGGGCGACCGAAAACGACTCGCAGCTTCGCAGTACTGGACCGCCGTCTCGCGGGAGATCTTCCACAAGTGCCGCTGCACCACTTTCTCCTCCACGACGCTCCTGCCCTGCATCTGCCTCTCCTCCCCCACCCCTCTCTCCCCTCGTCTTCCCTCCCGCCTCGGCCCCCTCATCCTCGAGCTCCGCAACATCCTCCTATCCCTCCTCCCGACGCCTTCGCCGCCTTCGATCTCGGAACGACTGGATCCCGAGGTTCTGGGAGGTCAGATGGAGAGGGGCGAGATGGACGTGTCGGGGCTGTCGAGGTTTTTGGCGGGGACGTTGAAGGTGCATTGTGCGCCGATGAGGGACGAGATGGTGGATGAGATGGTCAGGGCGTGCGAAGAGGGTGGTGAGGGAGTTACGAGGGGGTTGAGGATGTGCTTTGAGATTCTCGAGCTCATGAAGCTGGTGCGTTTTTGTTTGGTTTTCGTTGGCGATCGGGACTGACGATTTGGGCGTGCAGGATATCGCCAACCACCAGCTTAGGAGCCTTCGACCCTACCTCCTCCAAACGGCCCTCGAGTTCGAGCTCAAGTCCTTCTCCGACTTCACCTCGCGCTCGACCTCGTCAACCTCTTTCGACCGTACGCGCGCCTGGCTCACCGCCGCCGCCACGATCGTCTCGTCCAAGCTCCAGCCCCGCTCGCTGGGAAAGGCAGCTCTCGTCGAACGCTCCGTCTCCGAAGGGATCCTCGAACTCATCTTCCGCCCCTCGGACGCCTCACCCCCTCTCTCCTCCCCCCCCCCCCCCCCCCCCCCCCCCCCCTCCCCCTCCCCCGCCCCTCCCCCCCCCCCCCCCCCCCCCCCC
>JANGFH010000134.1:10492-59458 GCA_025758715.1 Glaciozyma martinii | reverse complement strand
GGGAGGGAGGGTGGAGGTGGACATGGTCGAGTGGGGTGGTTGGCTTGTTGCGAAGGAGGAATGTAAGGAAGTCGGGATGGAGAGAGAGGAGAGAGCAGGAGCGCTCCTCTTATAGAAATGGAGGACTTCATTATCTTGTCGGTCACTTCGTGACTCCTTCGTCGAGGAGATTGAGACGCGAAGGAGGAGATGCTGAAGCGAAGCAAAGGCCCGAGCGTTCCCTTTGTTCCGTTCCTGCGAGAAATCATTCCGCCTTGAACGCCATCACTTCTGAATCCACTCCGGCGTTGTGTTAGAGGGAGAGAGGGAGACATTGATGAACGGGCGCCATCGAGTCGTTAAACGAAATCCGCGGCTTCGCGAATTTCGAAAGCCTCTCTTGCTCTTCGACCGCCACCCTCTCAGCCTCACGATGAGCGACGGATTCTCTGGACTGTACCGCGTCGGATACTGCAGCTCGCCGTGAACGACCTGCAAGGGGAGGAAGCCCTGCAACGGCTCGAGGATTGCAGAGGGGGAGCTCGTACTGGGAGTCTTCGTCGAGTTCGGCAAGGTTGGAAAGGCCTGGCAGTGGAGGCACTGGTGAGTCCCTCTTGGCTCGGTGCACGTCGGGTAGGCTGGTCAAGCTGACCTCTCGAGGTGCGAAGGGGGTGCGTTACGGAGGCGCAGCTGGCGAACATGACGGAGAACTTTCCGGAGCCACAGCTCATCGACGGGATAAATAGCCTCATGCCGACGGATCAGGAGCGAGTGACAGCGGCGTTCAACAACGGACGCAGTGAGTTCGCCACTCCCTTCTCGCTCAGCGTGCGTGCTCACGCTTCTGCGTCTTTGTGCAGTCGACTCGGCCGATTACAGCGAGCTCGCTCCCGAGAGGGCGGAGACTTGGAGGAGGGAATACATGCCGGGGAGGAGGAATCTGTCCAGGACGTCGAGGAACAAGCAGGTGGACGCAGGGGACGCCGCGGAGGTGGGAGAACCTGCGGTGGTGGAAGCGGATTGCGAGGATGAGGTCGATGAGGTGCGTTAGAGCGCGCGGTATGGGCTGTGTGAGAAGCTAACAAGCGCACAGGCTCCGAAGAAGCGAGGTCGCAAGCGGGTCAAGGAGGAGGCCGAGGACGTCAAGCCTGCTCTCAAGGAGGAAGAAGACGCCAAGCCCGCCGTGAGGGAGGAGGACGTCAAGCCGGCGATCAAGGATGAGGACGTCAAGCCTTTCGTGAAGGAGGAAGACGTCGTTCCCAAGACCAAGGTGCATTCGTCAACTTCTAGAAGCGAGCAAGTGCTGATGAGCCTGGCTCGACAGGTCAACACGAGGCATGCAGCAAAGAAGATCAAGCTCGAGACAGACGACAGCAGCAAGGTTGTTGCAGTGCGTTCCTTTCAGCTCTCTGCGAGGTCGCCAGCTCGCCTCCTGACACTCGTCTTTGCGCAGGCTGGCGTCGTCAAGCCCAAGAAGGAGAGCAAGCCCAGGATCGACCTCAAGGAGAAGCTGGTCAGCTCACGTTCGTTCGGCCCGCTGTTCTCGGCAGCTAACACGGCTGTCCAGGCTGGTCTCAAGATTCCTCGCAAATCGCGCGCGCCCACCAACGCCGTGCGTTCCTTGCCTCGTTCGGAAAACGCAGGTGCTGAAGCCTTCTCGCAAAACGAAGGAATTTCTACTCGTCGCTCCACCCGATTGAGCGAACGCATCCCGGAGGAGGGGAAGATTATCGAGGTGGAGGAGGGGGAGATTGACGAGTGAGGCGTGGAGCGTGAACTGAGAGGTTCGCTCTTCTTTTGTACCTTTGAGCCTTAATTACATCTGTCGTTGAGACCGCCACGAACCTCAGGCCTCGAACGACTCTGCGAGACGAAACAAAGTCGTCAATGCCGTTTTCAAACCCGCAAAAGACGCAAACACTCACGCAAGCTCTCCCAAGCCTCATCGCGCTCCCGCACGAGTCGCTCGCGCTTCCCCTCTCGACCACGAAACGTGACGCTGATCTTGAAAGGCTCCGCACGGCTGTTGAACCCGTCGGTGAAGGCGAAGATGTCGAGCGGGGCTTCTCCTTCGGGGATGGAGAGGACAAAGTGGTGCAGGAGGTGGGTGATGGCGATGTAGATTCCTCGTTCCGCCACGTGCTGTCCTGGGCAAACTCGCCTTCTGCAGAGGAAGAAGAGGTTAGACGCGTTTCGAGGCGTCGAGAGAGAGTACTCAACCCCCAGCCAAAACCTGAGTGCCCAGCTTTCTGCGGGTAGACAGGCGCATTCTTGTCGAGGTATCACTCGGGCTTGAAGATATCTGGTTCGGGAAAGTACTCGGGGTCGCGGTTGATGGCCCAGGTGTTTGCCCTGCGAAGGTCTCAGTGCGGGGAGCGAGCGAGGAGCGAAGGGACGCACAAGATCGTTGAACCCGCAGGAATGAAGAAGCCCTGGTAGTGATCGTCCTCGGTTGATGCATGAGGTGTTCCACCAAAAACTAGAGCCGCCAGGTCAGTTTCTAGTTCGTCTGGATCGGGACGAACGACGAACCTGCGACGGGTCGCCAGCGAAGGACCTCCTTGATCAACGCTCGGCAGTACGGAAGCTGCGAACCAGAGATCAACTCATGGCTTGTGGTAGAGGAGAGAGAACTCACGTGCTCCTCGTCCTCCCACGTCGGCGAGCGGTGTAAACCAACCACGCGATCCAGCTCTTCGTGCGCCTTGCGTTGAGCTTCGGGGAAAGAGACCATCGCAAGTACGAACGCCACCATGGTCCCAGCAGTAGTCTCGACGCCAGCTCCAAAAACTGGTCGCGATCTCATCAGCAAACGAAACCAAAGACAGCCCAGCGAGAAACCACCACTCACTCCCGCCCGTCAAAAGTCCAAACTCGCCATCGTTAATCCCCAGCGTCTCCCTCCTCGAAAGAAGATCCCGCGTAAAGCTCGGCGCCGCCGTCCCCGCCTTCATTCGATCCGCCACCTGCTCCGCGAGTCCCGCCCAGAACTTGTCGCCCTCCTCGCGCACCGCACGCGACTTGGCTTTGTACGGCGTGAGGAATTCGGGGAGGTCTTGCAGGAAGGGGTAGGTGTCTAAGATCTGCTTGCCGGGCAGGTTGGCCTTGCCGACTGCTTGCATTCGCCTGTGCGATCGTTAGAGCGTTGAGGACGAAAGGGAAGGAGGACGCACTCGATTACGCTCGCTACGAACCCCACATCGACGTCGTCCACTCTTCGACCGTCTGGAGAGGAGATGAATAAGTTCGACGAGAGGGAGAGGCAAGTCGGAGAGCACATATAGGCGATCGCAACGACGGAGGACGCAGCGAACCGCTCGATATGCTTCTCCCATCGTTCAGGCGTCGTCAAGAAATCAAAGGAGAGTCGTTTCGCCTCGAGCTCCTGAATTGGCTGCACCCAATGAGAGATTAGCGCTTGTGCCGTTCGCCAGGAAGAGAACAAGCGCACGCGATAGGTGTCGGCCGCCTTGCTCATCAAAGCACCATGGCTGAAGAGGGACCGAGTTAGCGAGCCATCCAAGCCTCCCCTCGTCAGACTCACTAGATCTTACGCTGCGCCTTCCAACGAGGACCATACGGCTGGAACAAAATCGCATCCACACCCTGCGAAGCCGAACGCATCAGCCTTTCGCCCCACTCACGCCGGAAGAGCGAGAAAGGCACGCACCCACATTAGCTCTCCGACGACGACGAACCGCGGTCGACTCGAGTAGATCCCACTCCTCTTATCCATCAAATCCGCCGCCACTCGCGCACTCGTCACCACTGCCTCCTCAATCAGCTCCCTTCCATCGAACCTCCGAAGAAAGAGGACTCACCAATAGTAGGGTTCGGGCCCGTCCAAATCGTGTAGAACCCCCTCCCTTGACCGTACTTCTTCCCCCAGGCTTCAAGCTGGAGCCATGGTTTCTCGCGAGAGAGCTGGGAGCGGTTAATGCCCCAGAAATCAGTCGGGGGACCGGGGGGAAGGTTCGAGGGACGCTTGAGGAGGCGGTGGAGGAGGAAGGCGGTTGTGAGTGCTAGAGCGGTGAGCGCCAGCTGGAGCGGTGAGAGGGATAGGCCTTGTGAAGTCATAGTTGAAGGAAGGGAAGGAGGAGGAGCGGAGAGAGGAAAGCGGCGGAAGAAGTGGGGCTTCGCGATTCGGCTGTTGTTTACGCTCCTCCAGGAAAACGCAAAACGAGAGAGTGTACGAACCGATTGCGAGAGACTACAGCATGCCAGGAATAACCGCCTTCCGTTCCTTCGGAAACTCTGCTCCAAAAACGCGCCGGTACCACGCGTGTCCGCTCCACGCTCGAGGCAGCATCGCCGCAAGCTCATTCCAGAGAAACAGCGCCGGCGCTGCTCGTTCATCAGCTCCCTCTCTCATCCCAAAAAAAGCGTGAAAGAACGCACGCTGAAGGCACCACCCCTGCAACGGTCGCAGCACCGCTGGAACCTCCTTGACCATCGCACGTACGCGCCCCGGCCTTCCCCTCCACAAACTCGCAAAGATGCTTCCCTGCACTTTGCCCGGAAACGCCGCTGGCACGAGCGCAAACGTGCAGAGCATGAAGCCCGTCCATTCGATCCATTCGGACAAGTAGGCGGGGTGCGAGACCCCGCCAAAGGGGTACGAGTAGAGGAAGCCGTGTGGGATCGCGTAGCGTTGTCGGGGAGTGGCGGCGGGGGGAGGAGGAGGTCGGGAACGCTTGAGGAGGTAGAGGATCTCGTCCGAGTAGATGTTGGAGGCGAAGCCGGTGGCGAAGAGGGCGAGGCCGAGGAGGAAGAGGGGAGTGAGGGCTGGTTGGAGGCCTGAGGGGTTGGAGGAGGTGCGGGGTTCGAGGCTGCCGGAGAGGTAGGTTCCGAGGAGGAACCCGTTCACTAGGTTGAAGGCGATCATGGAAAGGACGACCGAGATGTGGATTCGTGCCCTCCCAGGATTCCGCCTGCACCATCACATCAGCTCTCCCTCCTACTCTCCCCTCTCCCACTTGTCCAGGCTCACCAGGTCGAAACAACAGCTCTGTTGAGGTAGTGGCAGAGGTACAGTCCCACGAGGAGTAGTCGAGCGTAGGGCAGCTGAGCCACCGCGTTGAATCGCTCGGAGAGGATGGCTGGGGTAGGAGTGGTGAAGGCGAGGGGCGCTGAAGAGAGAGGGGTGGATAGGGCGACCAAGAAGGTGATTGGAGAGACAATCTCGGCTGCGAACCAGGCAACGTTTCCGTTGAGACTGAGTCGCTTAGGGGCGAAGCGGCCAAAGGGGGCGTCTGGAGGGGAGAGTGTCAGGATCTGCGGGGTTCAGAGGGGAGGCTGGGACTGACCGATTACGAAGCAGGCAGGCCCGGCGAAGAGCGCAAAGGCCAGGAAGACTCGTTCGCAGGCGCCGTACACCCCAATCGTGCCGTGAGCTCCTGAGAGACCGGCGAGGATGGCACGAGCTGATTCGCGAGCGGATTCCATCGTGGATTCGTAAGTAGCGTGTGGTGCTCCTGAGCTGGCTGAGATGGTGCGCTGCTGTAGACTCGGGGCGTGAAGAGGAGGAGGAGAAGCAGCTCGCCATCGAACACCCAAGTTGCGGCCCGAGCGCAAGTTGATTCTTCCCCTCGACTCTCTTGCCACTCTCGTTGCTCTCTAGACGAACTCTAGAACGACTCTGACAGAATGTAAGGCCGTTTGCTCCCTTTGTTCGAGCGCTCCAGCTGACCCCCGACGCTCCTCTTCAGGCCAGGAAACCGCGTAAAGACGTTGAAGGCGCTTCAGTCGAAGAAGGGAAGCGTAACTGGAGCAAAGCTTCACCCCAACTCGCGCCGCGCCAAGCAGCTTCAGCGTATCGAACTCCGATCCAGGAAGCTCGACGTCCAGAGCAAGGTCCGCAGGAGCAACGAGATTGGGCGGAGTGAGTCGTTTTTCTCAGGGGGGCGAGCTGGGAGCTGGGAGCTGACCTTCGCGCTCTTGCTGTGCAGTGGATCGTCACCTTTACTTTGTTCACGCTCTTCCCGACGACAAGACCTCGCTTTCCCTGCCCGAGTTGCACCAGCTCTTGGCCGACTACATTGCGAGGAACGACGACGAGCTCGAGGAACTCAAGAAGGAGCGGGACGAGCGGTCGTGGAGGAAAGGAGAAGGAAAGACGAAGCGCGAGGTCGAGCTGGACAACTTGAAGACGAGTGACGACAGCGAGTACCGGAGTGGGTTCGGTGCGTTCCGTTCCTCCCTTCGCCCCTCCCCCCACTCCCGCTGACCTGCGCCCGCTTCCAGTGATTCCTGATCTCACCATTGCTACCAACGTCTTCCTCTGCCGCCAATGGACCAACCCTCTCCCCACCGCCAAGGACCCCCGAGGAATGAAGGGAGGAGACCCCTCGTTCCTAGGTCGCCTGCGCCTCGTTCGAATCTTCAAGGAGGACTTGAACACGGTCGTCGTCGAGTGCGAGGGAGCTAGGGAGGGAGAGTGGGAGGCTGGAGAGGGAGAGGGAGAGATGGACGACATGAGCGAGGACGACGAGGCGGCAGAGGAGTCCGAGTAGCGCTGTGCCGCTAGGGGAGGGCGAGTGTACGCTTGGGAGCTTTTGTTTGATATCAATAGAGTCGGTTTGATTACCCAGTCCTAGTCCAACCAGCCGCCCTCGTTGAGCTACTCGAGAGGTGTCGAAAGTCGAGCCAGCGCCGTCGCGACCTCGTCCTCCTCTTCTTCCTCCCCTGCCCTCTCCCTCTCCGCCTCCCCTCCCTCGCGCTGCAGGCAGACGCGTCACGACCTCGCCAAGAAGCACCGATTCGGCCTTACACCACTCCTGCGGACGCTCCCCCTTTTCGCCCTCGCGCCCTCAGGATGTCGTCCAGCTCGTACCCAGTCGCCTCTTCCTCTCGCGAGTCCTCCTCCTTCTCCAGTTCAGCGCGCGCCAGTACCTCCTCAATCGCACGGGACTCAAGAGGGAGCAGCGTACCGACCTCGCACATGGAAACGACCATCACCCGCTTGTTGATCGCTACCAAGGCTCTGCTCGAAGGTGGGCGTGCTGGGGAGGTACAAGGGGGAATGCAGGCTGATGTAAAAGGTGCAGGACTCGCCCAGTGGTCCAAGGGAGAAGCGTCAGAGGACAACATCTCGGCTATCTACGTCAAGCTGGGGAACGACTTCAACGTGGCGTGCGCCGCCTTTGCAAAGGAGGGGATCCTGATGACGTGCGTGGCCTTGCTCTCTTTTGTTCTCGAGAGGAAGTACTGAAGGCGCCTTGCGCAGCGAGCTCCTCTCCGTTCCCGCCGACCTCCGCGCCTGCCTCGAACTCTGCCTCTCCGACACCCCTTCTCAAGCCGCTCTCGAACGACACCTCCCCAAAGTCCGACAGATCGTCATCAGGCTCCTCACAGGGCTGCGGGGGAAGCAGAAGCAGTACCGCGATGGCGTGGCGGCCAGACGGACGAGGGAGGCGAGTACTGGAGGGGAGAGGCTGCGCGCCTCTCAAGGGGGATCGGGAGTGGCACGACCGCCTATCACGCCGAATGGAGCGAAAAAGGCCGCCGAAGATCTGCGCAGGATCGTGAGCCAGTCGCAGGGGAGTACCTCGTCTTCACTCTCCTCGACGCGAAGCTCCTCGTCGACGTACGCCGCCCCACCCCTCCCTACTACTTCCACTCGCTACGACCTTAACGACGCTCCAGCCCAAGCCATCGCCCACCCCCGACAGCCTTCCCCCTCCCTCCCACCCGGCGGCCTCCCTTCTGGTCCCCGCCTTCGCAACCCCACCTCCGACCGCCGCGCCGCCTCTTCCGATGATCGCTCCACGTCCAACTCGTCCTCCGGCCCACCCCTCCCCGCCAAACTAGCCCAATCTCGCTCCTCGACTTCCCTCCGCGACTCGTCTCGCTCTTCTAGGTCCACCGACGGCGGGAGCAGCTTTGTTGGAGGACCAAGAGCTCGCGCGTTCTCCCCTCCTCCTCCGCACGACGACGACGAACCCGTACCACCCACCCCTACGGGAATCTACCTCCAATCCGTCGACTCGTCCTCCTCCATCGCCCTTCGTCCTCCCTCCGAACAATCCTTCACCTCGTCAATGCAATCCTTCCTCACCTCGGACGACACGTGTTCCCCAACTCTCGAATCCTCCCAATCCGCCGCGCAGCTCGAAGGCCTCGAAGCGCTCAAATCCGCCGACAGCCTCGTTCGACGTGCGAGCAAGCGGTTCTCAGCGTACGCGATTCAGAAGATGACGACGGGGAGCAGCGCGAGTCCGTCGAGGAGTGCGAGTAATAGTGATCTGGGAGCGATGGCGAAGGGGACTGGGAGGGCGGAGGGGTCGAGGTTGACATCGGCGGGGAGGGAGCTGGCGCAGAGCGGGAATGAGGAGAAGAGGGGAACGGGAGGGGGACGGAGAGCGAAGAGCGAGTTTAGGCCTGGGAGAGGGCCAGATGGGGAGCGGAGGGCGATCCCGCCGTTGCCTAGTTCGTCGCCCGTGTTTGCGAGGACGGTAACGACGATCTCGGAGGAGAGCTCGCCGAGGATGTCGGTCGTCGACGAGTCGTCGTCGTCGAGGGAGAACACGCCTAGGGTCGAAAGCGCGTCGACGTTCGCCTCGACCTCTGCTCCGCCTCTCCCTTCGTCGGATTCCGCACCAGTACCTCCCCTCTCCTCACAGGACTCCCTCCTCCTCCCCGCCCACACTCCAGAACCCATACCAGAATCCGACTACCCCATCTCAGTCTACCTCCAGATCGGTCGCGACGTCAAGAAGGCTCAACTCGACGAATTGCCTACGATCGCGGCGCTGCGAGTCCTCTTCATCGAACGGTTCCAGTACAACCCCGGTCATGCGGACTTTCCGAGCATCTACATTCGCGATCCGGTCGTAGGCGTTCAGTACGAGTTGGAGGACTTGAGCGAGGTCAAGCATCTCGGCGTTCTTAGCCTCAACATCGACAGTGGGTCTCCTTTTCGCTTTTGGAGGTGTCGATTCGGAGCTGATGCACTTTCTAGCCGTCGAGCAGGTCAAGCACCACATCGACCAAGGCCTCTCGACTCTTGCGCAAGATATCAAAGAGCTCCGATCGACCGTCGTCGCCATGCGTCGAGCTTCCGTCCCCGCCCCCAGCCCCTTCGCCCCTCCTCCTCCCCAAACTTCCCCTCTCCCCTCTCGTCCCTCTGAACGACAATTCCAGGACGCAGCTCAGACGATCCTCAAGTCGAACCGAGCCCTCTCCGTCGCTGGATCCCCTGTCCCTACCGACGAGCCCTCCCCTCCTCCTCCCTCGCTCGCCGGCGTCATCGCCGCAGACGACAAGGCCTCCATCCCCGCTTCCCCGACGCTCAGCGTCGACGTCAAGGTTGTCGGTGCGCTCAAGAAGCAGCACGAGGAGGTGCAGAACCTTCGTCGAGAGGTCGGAGTCCTCCGACAAGTCTACGTCGATTTCGCGACTCAGACCAAGGGGGTTTTCGCGACCCTCCGAGCGCAGACGAGTCATGTCCAGACGCTCGCGGCGACAAAGGTCTCGACTTCTCGAGCGTTCATCGAGGCGGGCAAGGCCAAGCTCGAGAAGGAGTCGACCGACCTCGTCGTCAAGAGCGACGACCTCCAGGACGCGATCGATCAAATGCGTTCCGACATCTCGCTCAAGTCGATCCGACCCCGTCAGGCCCAAGTCGCCGAGATCGCTTCGACGCTCGCCAAGGTCACCAAATCGAGAGACGACCTCGTCAGCTGGATCGCGACCGTCAAACCCTCGTGGAAGGCGACGTGGTCCGACGAACTCCAGATGATCATCAACGAGCAGCAACTCGTCGATACGCAGAGCACGCTCCTCCAAGACCTCCAGGCGGACCTCACGGACGCAGCGAGGGTGTTTGATCAGATCAAGCAGGTCGTTCAGCAACCTCGGGCCGCGCAGAGGCCGCTGAGGGAGTTCGTCCCGACGCCGGCGGAGGAGGGAGGAGGACTCGCGGACGTCATGCTCGAGGTACGGGGGTTGCAACCCGATGCGAATAGGCGGCTCGAGGCGATCGCGAAGGCGGAACGGACGCGCGAGGTTCAGAAGGCGCTCAAGAAGGACGATTTCGCGGACGAACTCGATGGGTTCGTTTCGGGGAACCGACTCAAGAAGAGTGGGGGAGTGGAGGAGGCGGAGAGGGTGCGTCAGGCCAGGAGTGAGGCGACGCTCAGGTCCATGTTTGGGGGAGGAGGGGTGGAGCCTGTTAGACCCCCTCTTCCTCCGCAGACCAAGTCGTCGTCGTCGATTGCTTCCAGCAGTAGTCTCCCCCTTTAGTTAGGTATTACCCCGTTAGTTATCCCCTCTCCTCCGCACAGTACATTCCCCCAACCCAGCATCAATCCGATACACCCTTTCCAAGTTGCTCATTCTCCCAGAACCGATTCTCGCGAGTCGTTCTTTTCTCTCGCTCTCAAAGAAGGTCCCTCGCAAAGAAGGTCCCTCACAAGGAAGTGTTCGCAACGACTAAGACACCAGGCATCAAGCCCAGCCTCATCTGCATTGCCCATTCCTACGTCCTACAAAAAACCAGAGTCGAGTCCCCGCTCGACTTAATGAATCATCTTGGCCCCCGTGGCAGCGACCATCCTCCTCTCCATCCTATGCGCCGACGAGTTCCTATGCGCCTTGGGTCCCCGCTTGGCCTTGTTGGCCCAAGTGATCTTTCCGTCGACGCACTTGGTCCCGGCGGCTACTGAACCCATGGGGGTGCAGGTTGAGCCGTCGCAGAGGGAGAAGGTCGTTTCGGAGGTACACTTGAGCGTCGTTCCTCCGCTCGCTGCAGCCGAAGTGGTGGCGGCGGCGGCGGCGGCGGCGGGGGAGGAGGAGGAAGTGGGTTTGACGGAGGAAGTGGAGGTGGGCTTGAAGGAGGAGGAGGTGGATTGGACGGCGAGACTCTGGCCGGCGCCGTTGGTGAACGAGGGTGCGACCGAGGAGGACGTCTTGGCCTTGGTCGACGTCGTTCCAGACGGAGTCGCGATCCCTCGTCTCGTGGTGGTGGTCTTGACGCTCGTGGGCGCGGTGCTACTCGAAACCACGCGCGTCTTGGAGGTGGTGACGGCGACGTTGCTCGAGGAGCCAGAGACGACGACGTTCGAGCCCGAGGGGGAGATGGTGACTTGGCGGTTCTGGTTGACCGAGCAGGGGGAGAGGTTGGCGGCGGGGCTCGAGGCGGAAGTGGTACCACCGTACTGGACGTTGGGGCCGGGGTTGGGGAAGACGACCTGGAGCACGGCGAAGACAAGGTTAGGATCTCGCAGGGGTGGAGCTGGGAGAGAGCGAACGCACGGCGGTGCCTTCGGGGACGATGCAGGTGCCATCGGCGAGAGTGTTGGCGCGGAAGAGGGCGGGACCGGTGAAGGAGGAGGAGGAGGAGCCCGCAATATCCACAACCGCACAGTTCATGTAGTTCTCGCTGCGAACACCGGTCAGCGAGGTGAACAGCAGAAGGCAGCGAAAGGGAGCGCACCGGTTGCCGAGCTGGTTGAACCAGGACCAAGAAAAGAGCGCCTTCTTGGCCGAGGGGAGAGTAGAGGGGATGGGGATGGTGTAGGCGAGGTTGATGGGGCATCCTCCGAGGACAGAGGCGATCACAGCAAACGTCGCTCCCTGGTCGTAAGAGACGGCAAACTGGCAAGATCCTCCTCCATGCGTAGCGCTACCAGCCTTAACGGCGCAAACACAAGTGTGTTAGCTCCTGTCCTCCCTTTCCACAGCCCGATGAAACGCACGAGTTTGACGGTCAGGCTGGATCCAGCGGTGAGGGTGGCCGTCGAGGCGAGAGATCCGATGGCGGCAGCCGTGTTGTAGCCTTTGCAGGGGTAGTTGCTGCCGTCGGCGAACACTGCGAGAGGCGACAGGGTTTAGTGCCAAGGAGACGCGAGGAGCAGGAGAGGAGGCGAACGTGGTGAGGTCATCGAATCTGTGTGCAGCAAAGAGCCTCAGCTGCCCGTTCCTCGCGTACACGCGTGAGCCCAGCACTCACAGTCCTTGTTCGCTTCTTGTGTCTGCGGGTCAAACTTGGAGCGAATCGGCTGGGCGTGGAAGACAACCGTTAGCAGCAGCGCGACGACGCGCCGTCACCTTGCAGAACTCACGAGAGGGAAGGTCATCTCTGCGTGCGTGCGGGGTCAGCTGCAGGTCTTTCTGTTTCGTGCAAAGGAAGGGAACTCACCGATGTGGGCAGAGACGAGGAGAGGAGATGCGAGGAGGACGGCCAAAGCGAGGCGGAGCGCTGAGAAGGGGGAAGTTGATCCAGTCGACATGGTTGGTGGTCAAGGAGCCTGCCTTGGTTGGGGGAAGTAGATGAAAAGGGACGAAGAATGGGAGAAGTGCCCGGGAACGAGAGTGAGGGTCGATGCAAGAGAGGAGAGGGTCGAGGGCGAACTCCCCTTTGTCTTCTGTTGCCCCTTTCGGATTTTCGCTCAAAGTTCGTCGACTCTGCTTCAACCGTGACTGTTCTGCACGCGTTTCCGCCGTCCGTTGGAGTTTAGAGTTGGAGCCGAGATCAGACTGGTCGATCAGTAATTCGAGATTGGGAGAAGAGTTGCAGGCGGAGAGTCACAGGGCACGCTTGCTTGTCGTTGTTTCCTTTCCTCTTCGCAGTCGTAACGCGTCTCAAGGAAGCAGCTCTCAGCAGTAGCGAGCGAGAGAAGACGCGTGTCAAAAATAAACAATGAATATATTTTAATGAAATGATATTAAATTCTAGGCCGGGGCAGGTCTCCATTACTCTCTCTCTCTCTCCACAACAGACAAGAGACCCAACAAACACGTACTTATGTTGCTCGTCAAGGAAAGAATTGAGCGAGATGGGAGTGGATACGTTGTACTTCGTCCGCAAGAGGATGAAGACATCTGGCACGCGTACAATCTCATAGTAGAGGTGAGCAGCACGAGCTGAGGGCAGGAGCAACCACGCGGGGAGGCAAGGAAGGAGAAGGACACAGGGAGCTGACCCCTTCTTCTCAGGGAGACCAACTTCGAGGCTCAGCAGTCCGGTACGAGAGCCGCACCCTTCGAGGAGGAGGAGTACAGGAGCTGATGACAGCAGCGCAACAGACGAGTAACGACTGAATCCGCCACCGGGTCCACCTCCTCCCACCGAGTCCACTTGAACCTCACCCTCATCGTCGACAAGGTCGTCTACTCGGCCCTCGCCCTCGCCGACGCACCCGCTGCCACCGCCTCCACCTCTTCTGCCGCCACTCCCGAAACTCTGACGACGACGGCGACGACGGGAGGGCAGGCGAATGCGGGAACGGCTCAGCTGCACGTCTCGGGGAGGGTCTCGTCGGAGAACCCGCATGTCAAGAAGGGAGCGTTCCATACGCTCGATCTCGAGGTCGGGAGGGACTTTACGATCATCAAGGGGGAGGGAGAGTGGGATAGCATTGCGAGGGATAGGATTAGGGAGGTGACGGAGCCTGGGAGGGGAGCGGAAGTCGGAGCGGTTGTCTGCGGGGAAGGTGAGCTAGGTGCGGTCTCTTCGAGGTGGAACGGGAGCTGATGCCTGCGCGCCGAAGGAATGGCCAACATCTGCTTGATCACGAACCATACGACCATCATTCGGCAGCGTATCGATGTCCAGATGCCTCGGAAACGAAAGGGCGGGAGCACGGCGCTGGGAGCGGAGAAGGTGCGCTGCTCTCGCGAGCTCTTGACGAGCGCTGCTGAGACCTTGCGCAGGCACATTCAAGGTTCTACGCTCAAGTCTACGCTGGAATGGTACGGCATTTTGACTTTGACACGCTCAAAGTCGTCATCATCGCCTCGCCTGGGTTCACCAAGGAGGCGGTCCACCAGTACATTCTCGACGAAGCCGTCGTAGGTTTGCACTCGTTTCTTGCGAGGGATTGGAGCTGAACTCTTACGTGCAGAAACAAGGGAACAAGTCGATCCTCGCTGCGCGCTCCAAGTTCCTTCTCCTTCATTCACCATCGCACCACATCCACTCGCTCGCTCAGATCCTATCAAGTCCCGAGGTGCGCCGTTCTTCCCTGCTCTCTACGAACCACAGCTGACGGTCTCGGCAGATCACGACTCAGCTCAAGGACACCAAGTTTGCACGAGAAGGTCTCATGCTCGAGAAGTTTGTCGCCTCCTCCCTCTCGCTTTCCCCGTCACTGACGTTCGCTCAACCCAGGTTCTTCAAGATGCTCGAATCGGACGCCCTGCGAGCATGGTACGGCGAAGCTCACGTCCTCAAAGCCGTCGAGCGAGGTGCAGTCGGCAAGCTGCTCATTTCAGACGAGATCTTCCGGTGCGTCCCCTGGTTCTCCTGGTGCTTGCGTGCCGAAACACTGATGCGGTGCGACCAGGTCACCGAGCGCCGTGAGAAGGAAGAAGTTTGTCAAGCTCGTCGAGGACGTCAAGGCGTACGGTGGGGAGGTGCTCATCTTTTCGAGCATGCATGAGTCGGGCCAGCGTGCGTTCCTCCTCCAGCAGCTTGGTCTTTCTCCGTGCTGACTTTTTTGGTTACGCAGAGCTGAATCAGCTTACGGGGATCGCAGCCATCTTGACGTACCCGCTGGACATTGAGGATGTCGAGGAGGAGGAGCGGTTGAACGCGTTAGATGCGGCGGAGAAGCTGAGGAAGGTGCTGGCGGAGCGCGAGGAACCAGAATAGCCTTTCTTCCCGCGTAACGGCTTATTCGACGTCGAGAGAGAAAGCAGCAGATCCAGGGGAGAACGGGAGAATGAGCGGAGATCCGCGCGCAAGCGATCAAAAACGAGCTCCGTGCTCTTGCTCCTCCACGCTGTCACCCCGCCTGCACCAGCCCTTCTACCACCACCACACCCTTCTCCGCTGATGCCAGGACAACCAGCGCCCTTTGTCCCGCGGCCACCCCTCTCTCCCGAAGCCGCATCGTGCTTCAAAGCTGCATCCATCCCGGTCGAGGCGCTCGAGGACGCCTGCAAGGGTTGCGCCGCCGAGACTGGAGACGTCGAAGACTATCCCAAGGGATTCGAGGTGTGAGTGGCGCCGTGGGAGGGCTGGATCGGAAGGGAGGGAGCTGATGGCTGTGCAGCGATCTCGAGTCTGAACTGCTGGGGACGATGCAGGACTATGGTCGTGCGTAACCTGGCGTTGGACCTGATGGGATACAGCTGAAGAGCGTTGGGAACTGCAGGTCAGATCCTCATCTCTACCTCGAAGAGCGACTGGGCCAGGGAAGTGACGGACGACGCATCTTCTCTGGCGGGACGGGTCAAGGAGGCGTACGGGATCAAGAAGCTAGGACTGCTCGAGAAGCTCGCGAGCAAGCTCAAGATCTCAGACGACAAGGCTCACGAAGGAGAGATTGGCAAGGGCATCTACCCTAGCTCCGCCACTCTCGCCCCGAACGACCGACCCTCCTCGCCCGAACCGCGCCTCTCGATCCTCAACTCGTCGTTCAATTCGTCCTCGCACGTGGAGAACGTCGCTTCGGTCATGGTGCTGCCCGATTTCAAAATCCTGCACGAGGTGGCGGAGACGAAGGAGGGGGCGGAGGAGTTGGTCCAGTCGTTCTTGCGAGGGAGTCTACCACGAGCAGCGGCGGCGCCTAGGACGAGCACGATCAGGAGTTGGTGAGTTTTGGCTTCGATGGTGGGGGAAGAGGTGCTGATTCGAGCTGCAGGCCGCTGCCTTACCACGCCGTTGTCCTCCTCTGCAGGTGCGTTTTCTCTCTGCCTCTCTCTCGCGCTCTTTCCGCTGAGCATTTTGTGGCAGCCACAAGCGACGCGACAAGCGCTGTCATCAAGCTGCTCCTCTTTTAATCTCCCAAGTGCGTTCCTCCGCCGTCGTCGTTCGCTGCGAGGAATTGACGAGCATCGCTAGTTCCACCACCACCTCGAATCGCACGGCATGGAAGTCGATGAGCGAGGAGACGACCTCGCTGATGGTCCTTCGATCGAAGATTGGCCTCTCGAGGATCGGGAAGCGAAGCTCGAGGAGTCGCTTAAGGGCGTCAAGCGGAATGGGGGGCGAGTGGGGGTGTTTAAAGTCTCTCGTGCGTCGGCGTGGTCTCGCTTGGCTTTCGAGTGCTGATTGGCTGTGCAGATGTGGGAGGACATCGATACGCGGGGAATGTCATCATCTATCTGCCGAACGGGTCGAGCATATGGTACGGAAGGGTTACTCCGCACGACGTCGGAGCGATCGTGCGTCGCTTTCTTCGCTCTGGGGGCTTCGCGCTGACTTCTGGACCAGGTCGAGACGACTTTGGTGAATGGCAAGGTCATTCCCGAGCTGCTGAGGGGTGGACTGGGACTCACGCAGAAGAGCCAGCCCGGGGGAGTGCTGAGTTGGTGATCTTGGCCGTCGGTGGATCTACTAGAGGGAATGCAGGACGTCGTTAATACAAGCTTGCGGAGGGAGTCTTGGGATGCTCTCCACGAGCGCCGCACCCCCCCCCCAAACCAACGTCGCCCCAGATACAAGATCATCGCAAGGGCTCCTCCCATTGTCCTCGCTGCACAAAAAAAGCTCCTCTCCCCCCAATCAAACCGCAACAACGTGTGCTCCCATCTGGAGCTCCTTCTCCTTCTCCAGCTCCTCATTCTCCACCCCACTCGCTGCCGAAGAACCTCCTTCGTTGTTGACGAGAGGCTCGCGGTACGGCCCACTGACGCAGTTGGGTTGTGGCCAGATCTTGACGAGAGCCCAATAGGTAAATCCGCTGATGATCTGGTGCGAGGGGATCAGCTGAGTTGGAGGGAGGAAAGGAGAGCAACGTACGGTGGTGGTAACCATCGCGAAGTAATAGCTGCGCTCGACTCCGAGAGGAATTGACACGCCGACGTTTCCGAGGACTGAAGAGAGTCAGAGTGAGGGTCTTTCTGAGCGCAAGAGGGTCGCTTACAGCCGCAGAAATTGGGCGCGATGCCAACGACTGTTTGTTCGCCAAGGGTCAGCCAGGCACAAAAGGGGCTCGGTGCGGGAAAGAACGTAACATAAGCAACGTAGGCACGAACGTTCCATCCTTTCTGGATAGATCTCTAGCTGTCAGCTGGAGGGGACACAACGGTAGCGAAAGAGGAGCTCACACTGTAGTAGTACATTCCGTCGCTGCGTGACGAAAAGAGATCCTCCATGACGAGCCTCCCGCGCGCCACAATAAAGTAATCTACGAACAGAATCCCGATGATTGCGAAAAGGAAGATTTGGTAGCCTGGAAGAGAGCGGAGGAGCGAAGCGAATGGGGAAGGGAAGTTTAAAGGAGGGGAAGGTCAGTCACCATCCGGGGTGGGAAGCGCGCGCCAGGGAACGCACCTGCGATGAAGGAGATGAAGATGGAAGCCTGTAAGAGAATGAGCTTTACGAAACGCGGGGAGGACGAGAAGGCGCACAGATCCGAGGAGGTACCACGGGCACAGCAGCCAGTTAGTGCCATGCATACCACGAAGCCTGCCAAAGCGGTCAGTTAGCCCCATGATCCATTAAAAGAGCAAACAAGTCAACACACCTCGGCGGATCGAAATGTACTGGGGGCAGAGAGCAGCAACATCGTTCCCCTGCGTGCGGAGGTCAGTTTGGTAGTCTTCTGAGATCAGGAAGAGCTCAAACAAAAGGTAAGAGGTTCTCCAGCGCGCAGGAGAATGCGGAGCTGTATGCGAACCCCAGTGCAATGAAGAACGCTGCTGCCCGGTGCCTGGGGTCGTGGTTGTCGGTTAAGAGTCGGTCGAGGTGTTCGACTGGGTTCCAGAGGATCTCTCCGTCTTTCAAACGTCGTTAGTTCTGGCCTCTACCAGCGAAGATGGTGAGAATCATGCAGATAATCTCGGATGTTGAGGCGACGACCATTCCAATTAGGGTCACGAGAAACTGCGAAGCAGGGCGTCAGTGTTTGAGGGCTGACTGGAGGCTGCTGGTACTTGCGTTCGCAACCGGGAACCCCACGACTTGACCGAGGATGGTATGATTCTTCTTCCTAGCGTTGCGCTGCCAGTCGGACGCGTTGCTGGCGAAGGTAGAGCAGGACGCAGCCGCCAAAAGGGTGAACCTGAGGAGCTTCGGTCAGCTCTGAGCTAAGCAAAGGTCCCCAAACGTCTGTTTAGACGCACCGAATGATGAGCCACACCCGTTCGCTGCCTTGAACCACAGCCTTCCGCGTGAAGACGTCCGAGCCTCAACAAGCGTCAATGCCAGCATCGCCCCCGAGGAAAGAACAAACGCCACGAGCTTGATGTGGATCATGATGGGCCATTTGGAGACGGGAAAGGTGAGGGCAACAGCAGTCAACTGTAAACACGGTCAGCTCTCGTGAATTCCGGATTCCGGATTCCGGCGAAGACACACCAGCCAGAAGATGAGGAAGCCAACCATCTCAGCGGAATTCATAGCTGATGAGCTGCCCATTTGATTCGAAACGTTGACAATTGAAGGAAAGATGGAGTGGAGCATGACATCTGCAGGGCGAAAGGTTGAGTTGAGGCGTGCGAAGCTCTTCAGCCGCTGCACTTACAGATGCATTGGCCGCCAACGACGGTGTTCACTCCTTTCCAAAGGCACGCCATAATACTGCGATTGATCGTCGGCCAGTACGCTCCAAACACACCGAAGCTCGATCGGCAGTAAACTGGAAACTGCGAGCGCAAGAGGGTTAGAGAGGTCCCCTCCTCCTTTCGAGCGCTTCTGCTTACCCCGATATGATAGACGGCACCAACACGACCGTTGATAACCATCACAAGCTGAGGGATGCGCGTTCCAATTAGCTTGCGTTGCGGAACGAGCTCCGTCAACTTCAGAAACCAGCGAGAAACCGAAGAGTTGGCAAAGCACGGCGTCCCACAGCGAGACACACAACTGCTGCATCGTCAGCTACTCTTCCCCGCAACTGCTACGCAACACTTACGGCGAGAAAAGACGCCCCGCCAAGCCTGAGCTCGAAGAAAGCCAGCTCCAGCTCCTCCCGCAACGCGCGAGCAGGCCACTCACCAGTTGGAGACTGTAGAGACAGCAGAGAACCAAAATACTGAGAACGAGATGAAGGTCCAGGTGCGACGCTCGTAGGGAGCTCGGGAATCTGAGTGAGCAGGAGTACTGGAGTGGCGGCGCGAGGGAAGGACGCACTTGGGCGCAAGTCCTCGTTGTCAAGCCAGGGCTCGTCCGTTTCGGAAGGAATCTTAAGGCGTTGTAGGAGTCCCATGGCGTGGGTATAGCGGCTGCTGGGGAGGAGATGGGAACCAACAGGAACCAACATATCCAAAAATCGCACGCGCGGTCAGCGAGTGCCCAGGCGAGCGGGTCACCCGCCATCGCTAGCCAGCTCGCAGCAAGAGGAACACGCGTTCGAAGGCGCTTGCATGCCTCTATCAAGCCTTATCAGGGCCTTTCCACGCGGGGAGATGACGGAGAAAGCGCGAAGCGGCGAGTTCTGCTTGAGCAGCAAATGGCGGAAGGATGCCTCGCGGGTGGCCCGCAAGCAGCTTTGCCGGCAAGACCTCTTCCTCCAGCCCTCCGAAATTCAAGCATCGCAGTATAATGTCTCCTGCACCCTTCCCAGCCACCCCACTCACCGCCACCATCAATTTCACCCTCCCCGACGACCGTCTCCCTCCCGGACTCGACCCAGTGCTCTTCCCCTTCGATCAAAGCAAGCAGCGTCCATTTGAGGCGGTCGAGCTTCCCATCTTCAATCTTCGACCCGAGCTCGAAGGGCTGCCCGTCCCAGCTCCGGTCCAGCTTGATGAGCGGGGGTTCGCAGTGCTCAGGCACGAGAGCTGCACGATTGGAGGGTCGGTGGGCACGGCAGAGGGGATTGCGGCGTATCTGGAGGAGGTAACGACGCAAGCTTTCCATTCCGCAAACGAGGGCAAGGAGCTTACCAGTGCTGCAGTCTCGTCAAGCACGTCTTGAATGCGAGCGAGGTGCTAGTCTGGAACTCGGTCATGCGCAAGGCGGACCTTCCAGTGCCGAGCAGCTCAGTAGAGGGAGTGCAGCAGGCTCCTTTGGAGGGTCGAGTTCCAGCGACGAACGTCCAGCCGAGTGCGGGCTTTGCGCACGTCGATCAAGACCCGAGCAACGGCCGACGCATCTGCGAGAGCGCAGGAGGAGCAGATGTCTTTGAGCGGAATGCGCGAGTGCAAACCATCAACTTGTGGCGTCCTTTGGCAGGTGAGAGGAGCGCAGCCCTTCCGGGGAGAGAGCTGACCTCCTGCGCGAGTCGACCAGGTCCCGTCCGCAACTCGCCTTTGGCGGCCGTCGATTTCCGTTCGCTTCGACCAGAAGACGCCTCGATCCAGAAGAGTCCGCATGGAACAGCGTACGACCTGCATTACTCGGGTGAGCGTCTCTTTCCGCCAGCGAGGAGTCCTCGCTCACTGCCACCGTCCTCGCCGCAGACCGCCAGAAGTTCTGCTACCTTCAGCACCAGATGCCTGACGAGCTCTTCCTCCTTCGGTGCTACGACTCGCTGCAAGGAGCAGATGGCCGAGCGCTGTACGGAGGACACGTGGCGGCGACCGTGCGAGGAGAGAAGCAGCTGGGGGGTAAAGAGGTGCCGAGGACGAGCGTGGAGGTGCGATTGGTGGTGCTGCACTAGGAGCTGGAATAGATTGCTGTCGAGCGAATGTAAGCAGTGCGTTCACCGTCCAGAACGGCTTGACGAAGGCCTAGGAGAAGCGAGCGAAGGAATCGGAGAGGTTCGTCACCGCCAGCACGAGCAGAATCCCTGGCGAGCGCTAGCCCTTCTCCCTGTTCTACCGATTCCAAAGCCAGCAACGAAGAGGCCTGGCTCTAGCAACGAGAGGGCCGGTAGGCCGGAAGCTGAGCGCTGAGCGCTGAGCGCTCGGCGACCTCGCGAAGTTCCCTCCCGCTCCGGCCACTCCCCTGAGGCTGTCTTTCCACCAGCGACCTCCTCTACCAAGCTATGGGCTTGATCCCCGTGGCCAACCACCGCGCCCTGCTACAGGACTGCTACCCCAAGGTCCTCACCGTCAATCCTCTCCCCAACGCCGACTCCAACGCCGTCTCCAAGGTGTGCACCTACGCCGCTTTCCGCCCCAAGAAGCTCCCCAAGGTCGCCGCAGTCATCCTCGAACGGTGCGAAAAGGACTCCAAGAGCCCTGGAGCAAAGGGACGCGCTGGCTTAGCCGTCACGCTCGACATCTCCACCAAGCTCGTCTCTGAATGCCGGAGTGAGCTCAGCTGCTTTGCCGAGCAGACGCTCAAGGTGGTCGAACTCGCGCTGGGACGACGCAACGGACTGGAGCGAGATACAGAGATTGAGGGGAAGGCGGCTGGACTGGTGAGTTGGTGGTTGGGGTCAAGGTCCGGGGAAGCGGTGCTGACGGCGACGCCCTAGTTCCACGCAGTGGCTACCTTTGCGACGGGACCGTTCTTGGGATTGGACCAAGGTATCGCCAAGCAGTACCTCCGGTGTCTCTCCCTCTTCTCTGCGATGGCACAGCTGGGGTCAGAGCACGCAACGTGCGTCTTCTTCCCCTCTCACCAAGGGAACGCAGGAGCTGATTGCCGTCTGTTCTACAGGTCTCGGTGGATCGCCCTTGCCGCCATTGAGGGAGCCGTCTCCTCGGAAGCGCTCTACGCCGCAGCATCAGACTACGACAGTCAGATCTCCCAAATCGTGCCGGCCCTCCTGTTCAACTGCTTGAGGGTTTCCATCTCCGAGCTCCAGCAAGAGTGGGTTCACTTCCGTTCCTTGACGAGGATCCACGCTAACAATCTTCCCGCAGAGCCAGCACCTGCGACGCTCCCGCACGCACTTCAATCCAACCTCCTCTCGCCTTCCGCAAGTCCTCCGCCATCATCCCCCCTTCCACTCCACCCACGCCTTCTCAACTAGCGTCCCGCGCCTCCAAGGCTCTCCGCACCGTCTTTCGCCTGTCCCAGGGCATCCAGCTCACCTCGAAACTCTCCGCCATCTGCTCCTGGTTCGACCGCTACGGGAACGGCGCCGTCTGGGAGGAGACCGAGTTTGTCGAATGGGTGGGGTCAAGCGGCGTCGCAGCGAGCTCGATTCAATATCGCGCGGGAGTCGTGGGTTGGTGGGCGGAGCAAGTCGTCTCGATAGACGGAGGGACCGCCTCCGCCAAACCAACTACGCTCGTCAGCACCCTCTCCTCCATCTTGCGCGGTCCCACGGCTCTCGTGGGCCTGGGAATCGGCGCTGTGCTGGGGCAGCTCACGTCGCTCCTCATCCGTCGGGCGGAACTCGGCGACGACGACCCCCTCGCCCCCCACCTCCTTTCCGCCATCTCCGCCCTCGGCCACCACGTCTACTACTTTGACCAGATGAACGACATTGCCGCCGACATAATCGATTCGCTCCGTACGATCAAGAACGGTGGAGGAGAGGCGTCGTCGTTCAGCGACAAGGACAAGATTCGTGCGATGCGGCTCCTCGTAACCGCTTTGCGAGGAGTTTTGAACGAAGCGACCGGAGGGAACGGCGAGATGCATTCTCTCGCCTCTCTCAAGCGGTCGGCAAGCGCGAAGAGCTCAAAGGCGACGAACGGCTCGGCGACCACCAACGGGAACGGACGACCGCCTCTCCCCGAGAGCAACGGAACTGTCCGTGGGAACGGCGTCCTGACAGGCTCGGGTCAAGGCCTGCGAAGCAAGAAGGAGGCCGTGGTGGAGACGGAGGCGACGGAGCGAACGGCGGGACGACGGCATCACGTCTCGGCAGAGGTCTTCCAGGAGTCCCTCTTCCTCCTCACCGACGTCGATCCCGATCTTCGCATCGACTACGAGCGAGCTCTGTACGTCTACGTCGCGAACGAGATGGAGGTCGCTCTTCCCGCGAGGAACGGCGCCGAGTCGCCCGCCGACCCTGCAAAGGACGCCACGAGGTTCCTCGCCGAGCTGCATTCCTACATCTATCGACTCGCCACGACTACTTCCCTCGCGACGTTGGACAGCCAAGATCGTTCGACGACGACTCGCACCCCTCAGCGCGAACGCAGTCGCAAGTCCTCGCGGTCCTCTGGCCGCAAATCCTCCCTCCCCCGCGACATTCCAGGCGTCGCCACTCCCGCCGACTACGCAGGCTTGCGGGAGATCGTTCGAGCGGTGCAGAGTTGCTCGTCGGCGCTGGCAGTCTTGGCCGGCGTGCCGATGCTGATGCTGCTGGAGAAGGAGGCGAGCAAGTGGGAGGAGGGGAGCGTCGAGCAGGGGCGAGAGAGGGCGCAGGCGTACAGGGAGATTGTAGCCACCGGGCTGGTTGCGATTGGGACGACGTGGAGTGTGCCGGATCTGGTGCAGCTCGGGGAGAAGGTGAGTTTGACGTCGGTTTCGTCTCTTTGCGGCGGCGAGCTTACTTTCTTTTCGGCTTTGCAGGCTCTCGCATCGCTCGCGCCTTCGGTCCTTCCAAGCTCGTTCAAGGCGACGACTTCGAGTGGAGCTTTCGCGACCGCCGTCGACCCTCTTCCTCCCTGCATCTCCGCCGCCGCGGTCATTGACTCTCTCGCGGCATCGCACGAGCTACAAGTCGCATCTGGATTCGATCGAGGCAGCCTCTCGACCGTCCTCAGCTTACCCTGGTCGCCGGATGGAGCTCGGAACCGAAGTGCGTCGATTCTTCTTGCTCGTTGCGACCCTCGCTGACCCCTTGCTGCAGCTACTTCTCTATCCCTCAACATCTACCGCGACACTGGTTCTCGCTCCGTCACCAACCTCTCCAACCTCAGCGCCGCCCGCATCTCCTCCTCCCTCCACCGCGTCGGCTCATTCCGCGCTCCCTCTCTCGCCGACCTCCAAAACTCCCTCGGACGTCCCTCCAGCACTCGTACCAGCGCCACGCCGTCAATTGCGAGCACGAACGGGACGGTACCGTACGATACGAGCGGGCGCAGGACGAGCAGGGCGGCGGCGAGCAGCCTTCTCGCCAGCCTCGGTGGGATCAGGAACGGCAGCAGGCTCTCGGTGAATCCCCCATTGTTGTAGATCCTTAATCCCTATCGTGTTCTGCCTCCATCTGCTTGGGCTGTCGTCGAGATTGAGCGGTCCCACGCCGTTGGCTCGTGATGCTGGCCTGCTCCTTCGATTTTTGAGACTGCTCAGTGCGTTTCTGGGATCACTCCAGAGGCAAGTCGGCTGGACCTTTCTGCACCGTCTGCTTGCCTGCATCGCGCGACACTGTGTAGGGCACGGGGTAGAAGGGGGTGGTTATAACCTGATTATATTTATTGCTTGTTACCAGCGGTTATAAGCGGTTACTCCCCAAGCCCTGGAAAGGGCGTTGTTTATAACCTCCGGCTAAGAGGAGGGGTAAGAGCGCTGGTACAGCTGTTTTGAGGAGGGAGGCGAATGTATTGAAG
Source organism: Glaciozyma martinii (assembly GCA_025758715.1). Classification (NCBI taxonomy): domain Eukaryota; kingdom Fungi; phylum Basidiomycota; class Microbotryomycetes; order Kriegeriales; family Camptobasidiaceae; genus Glaciozyma; species Glaciozyma martinii. The sequence continues at coordinate 35,248 of JANGFH010000134.1, read as the reverse complement.
GCGGAGAACAAAAATGAGAGGAAGAAATCGTGGCGAGGTGGGCCAGAATCTCGCTCTCGCTTCGCAGCCGCGAAGTTGTTTCAGTCCCAGCTCTCCCAGCTCAACATTTCTCGGTTCTGGCGTTCTCTAGGGCACAGAAGGAAGCTAGGAAATACTGTAGGTGGTAGATCAAAGATCCAGTGCTTCCGGAGGAGCGTATGCCTGGGGAGCTTCAAAAAAGACGCAAATTCGCTCCAAGGACGCAAATTCCTGTGAGCTGACGCTCTGTTGAGCCAGCTGATTAATCCCTGGTTATAACCGCCCCCCTCCTGAGCTTCCATTTATGTTCCCCGGTTACAACCAGAGACCAAAGCCAGAAAAGGTTTTACCCCGTGCCCTAACGCTGTGGCAGCATCTTTCAATTTCGGCGAGCGGGCGTGAGAACCCTGGATCTCCGGGACCATCCGGTCCAGGCCCGCCTGAGCAGGGACCCTCTACTCAGCCCCAGCACGCCTTTCTTTCCGCAAATTCCTTCTCTCCCTCAACACTACTACGGAATGACTGCCATCGTGGACGACAAGGCTAGCGACTCGAGCAAGTCGGTGCCGCAGGACAAGGAGCGCCAACTGGGTGATGACGCTCAAGGTTTGCGTTCCCTTCTCTGACCGATGATGGAAGGACGCTGACTCTCCTCTCACCCAGGCAAGGTCTTTATCGAGGAGGATGGTGCTTGGGAGGAGGAGCAGATTGCTGAGCGCAAGCTTAGCTGGTGAGTGGAGCCTGGAGGTGCGAGGGTTGCGGAGCTGACCCCGCTCTCGCAGGAAAGCGGCTGCTGCTCTTCTGCTCACGGAGTACGTGGTGCTTGCCATCTTGGCTTTCCCCTACTCGTACGCTATCCTGGGGATGGCAGGGGGTGTCTTAACGACTCTGCTCGTCGGTCTGATGACCCTGTTTACTTCGCACGTACTTTGGCGGTGTAGGGCTTCCCCTCGCGACTGTCTGGGAGGAGGCTAACGAGCTTCACAGATTGCATGCAACATCGTCAAGTCAGAGACATCTGCGACGTCGCTTTCCAGCTGACTGGAGGCAGACGCTGGGCTTGGTACGTCGCGTTCGTTGGACTCGCGTTGAACAACTGGGTGAGTTTCTCTCGCGCGAGGTGGTTACAGATCAAGCTGAGCGCTGAGCTTCTTTATAAAAGGCAATCATGGGGCTTCATTGCAATGCCGCCGCGGTCGCTGTCCAGACGATACGTCAAGGGACCGAATCAAGTCTCCTGTGGGCCACCGTTATGACAATCATCAGTGAGGACCGCTCAAGCTCGCCTGTTTGACCACCTGGCTCACTGTTTGAGTGCAGTGCTTCTCGGGTCTCTTCTGCGAGACTTCCGACACATGTCGCTGATCGGACTCCTCGCCTCCTCGACGATGTTCGCTTGCACCATCGTAGTTTTGGCTGGACACATCACACAAGGTAAGCCGCCATCGTTGCAGCCTCTCCCCCTTGCAGGGCTAATCAAACACGCTCAGCCAACCCCAACGGCTACACGGAGGCGTTAGGCGTTGCGAAAATCACCGTTTGGGCACCTGAGGGCACCACCTTCGTCCAAGGAATGAACGCTCTCCTCAACATTGTCTACACGTTCGTCACTACCACTTCCGAGACGTGCAGAGCTAACCCCGAATGAACACAAGCTGGAGCGGCCAGATTCTCCTTCCCTCGTTCGTCCTCTTCTCTCTTCTCCTCCTTCAAAGCTGACCCCCATGCAGCTTTATTGGGGACATGGAGAAGCCTGAAGACTTTCCCAAAGGTAACCAGTGTTCTCTCAAAGCTGTCGGACGGCATTGACGTCCTCTTTCTCCAGCGCTCTACGTCTCGATGACTGCCGAAGTTATCCTCTTCACGGTCACTGGGGTTGTCGTGTACTACTACACGGGGACTCAGTACACAACCGCGCCTGCCTACGGCTCTCTCCTCTCCAAGTTTGGAAAGGTGCGTGAATCGAGTGCTTTTCGGGCCTCTTGAGACTCTTCTAACTCTCTCTCCCCGGGTTCCCTAGATCGCTGCAGGCCTCACTCTGCCCACCATCCTCATCGTTGGTCTGCTCTACAGCCTCGTGACGTCGCGCGCAATCTTCTTCCAGGTACGTTCGGCAGCGTCGCTTCAAGCCTTCGCATCCTGACCTTTTGAACCTCAGTTTTTCAACGAGAACAGCAAGCATCGGCGCAGGCACACGGTAAAGGGGTGGGGAGTTTGGACCGCAATCGTGGTTGCTGGTTGGGTACGTTTATCTGCTCTTCCACGCTTTAGCAAGCTCACCCCTTCCTCCTCCAGATCATTTCGTTCGTTTTGGGCCAGGCCGTGCCCTTCTTCAACGACCTCCTCTCGCTCATCGCATCAGTCTTTTCCTCGTGGTTCGGGTTCATCTTTTGGAGCGCCGCCTGGTACGAGATCTACAAGGGGCAGAGGCTCAAGGGAGTCTTCCGCATTGGGGAGAACCTCGTCGCAGCGTGTACGCCATTCTCGCCCGCTCTGAAGCTCGAAAACTAATACCTCCTCCCTCGCAGTGGTCCTCGTCACTGGAATCTTTCTCTTTGGTGCTGGAACGTACTCGTCCGTTCAGTCAATCCTCAACAGTTGTACGTTCTCTGTCCTGCGAACCAGAAGCCGAACGCTCGCTGACTTTCGTTCTCCCAGACGCCGTTGGGGCCATCGGTTCTCCCTTCCCCACTGCCAACACGGGCTTCACCTTTACGGGTTAGACTTTTAGATCCTTTCTGCTGTACAAGAGCGCACGCGCATTATAGAATCAAGCCATGTTCAACTCCCCATCTCGGCCTCGCAGACTCGAGTTCTGGTCAGTACGCTACTCCAGCACCTTTCCCTCTTGAGAACTCGTCGCAACCAGAGTTGATCGTTTTCTGAACGAGTGCGAAGTGTGGCCCGAGCGCGAGTTTCCGTCGGACCGCGCCGATTTGTGCGGGGAGATTCGAGGAGGCAAGGTTGACTCCTACACGACGACGACGACAGCGATGAGAGCAGCAACCAAGTCAGCAGCTCTCGTTCGTGCCGCACGAGGATCAGCACGAGCGGCCTTCTCCACCTCAGCCCGTCGCGTCGCTCCCTCGCCCCTCTCCATCACCTCCACCGAACCAGTCTTCTTCGACCGCGTCAAGCTCGTCAAGACTCCCACCGTGGCCAACGCACCGATCGAGGAGTACGAGCGCATCCCGGCATTCAGGGTCCTCGATGGAGAGGGGAACGTCTTGCCCGGAGTCGAGGGGGAGTGGTTGACGGCGCTCCAAGGGATCCCGGACGACAAGCTCGTCAAGCTTTACAAGTGCATGCTGTTGCTTCCTGTGCTGGTGAGCTGCTGCCTCTAAGAAGAGGGGAAGCGACGGGAGCTGAACGAGCGCGTTACTAGGACACCATCCTTGCGTCCTCGCAGCGGCAGGGCAGGATCTCGTTCTACATGACCAGCTATGGAGAGGAGGGGGGTACGTAGATGGAGCTCAGGATTCGTTGGTCAGGACTAACGGAGCCTGCTACAGCTGTCGTGGGAAGTGCGGCCGCTTGGGCTGCCGACGACGAGGTCTTTGCCCAGTATCGAGGTTCGCTACTTCCTCCCTTCTCTCGCGCCGAGCTTCGAGCTGACTTGTATTCGATTGCAGAGGTCGGAGTTCTCCTCTGGCGTGGTTTCCCGTGCGTCTCTCCTCCTTTCGCGTCTGTACCCACCGGAATTAACTCACCTCCTCGTAGTCTCTCGGACCTGATGGCTCAAGTCTTTGCCTCGGCAAGCGACAAGTCCTCCAAGGGTCGTCAGATGCCCGTCCACTACGGCTCATCCGATCACCACTTTCACACGATCAGCTCGCCGCTCGCGACGCAGATCCCCCAGGTGCGTCCCTTCGCACGCGAACTTTTGCTGGCAGCTCGCTGACGGCTGAGGGTAGGCTGCTGGAGCTGCGTACGCTCTCAAGCGCATGCCAGGGAAGGAAGCTTCTTGCGTGGTTTGCTACATGGGCGAGGGAGCGACGTCCGAGGGCGACTTCCACGCTGGGCTCAACAGTGCGTCTTGCGGAGTTCCGTGCAGATCCAGGAGCTAACATCTTTCGTCGGCAGTGGCCAGCGTTTTGGGAGGCGCTTGCGTTTTCTTCGTCAGGGTGAGTTCCTCACTACCAAAACGCCTGTTGCGACGAATGCTGATCGGCTCTTGTGCCTCAGAACAACGGGTGCGCTCGCTCATCTGCAGACCCAGGAGCGGAGCTAACGTCCTTCCCAGTTTTGCCATCTCTACGCCTTCCTCGCAGCAGTACCGTGGAGATGGAATCGCGGCGCGTGGTCCTGGATACGGCATCGAGACCGTGCGAGGTGAGTTGCTCGACGCTGCGCTCGCTGGAGGCTCTTGCTGATGTTGATTCGGCCGCAGTCGATGGTAACGACCCCCTGGCAGTGTACCTCGCGTGCGCAGAAGCTCGCAAGCGTGCAGTGGCGGGACATCGGCCGGTCCTGATCGAGGTGAGCGAGCAGCGAAGGTTCCTCTTGCGCGGTTCTGACGACAACTCTCGCAGGCGATGAGCTACCGAGTTGGCCACCATTCCACGTGAGCACTGCTTCTTTCTCAACTTCCTCGCCTGGAAGGTCACTCCATCTCGCCTCTGCAGCTCCGATGATTCGAGTGCCTACCGCTCCCTCGCTGCGGTGGACAGCATCAAGCAGCTCGACTCTCCCATCTTCCGCCTCCGCCGTTACCTCGAATCCCGCCCTACTCCTCTCTGGTCCAGCGAACTCGAAGACGCCGCGAAGGCCGAGCACAAGAAGTCGATCATGGTCGAGTTCTCCAAGGCGGAGAAGGAGAAGAAACCCCCGCTCGATACGATGTGGGAGGATGTTTACGGCGGTGAGCAGTTGGAGAGGCCGATTAGGGAGCAGAGGGCGGAGCTGCAGAGGCTGGTGGGCAAGTGGGGGGAGAACGTCGCGTGGAAGAAGGAGCTCGAGAAGTTCCAGGGTGGGAAGGACGCGTTCTTGGCTGCGAATTGAGGGAGAATCTCTCTTGAATGCAATTTTGGTGTACATGTACAACCGTGACATACGAGAGGCAGTCCTGTTTGCGCTTGCGAGATCAGGCGCGAGGAGAAGAGGGCCGGCGAGAGGGGTTGTTTTCTTTCCGGGCGCAGGTTCAAGGTCTCCTCCCTCCCTCCCACTCGACACGGACTCGTCCTCTCGCAGTCATGCCGTCCGAGTTGGGGCCATCCTCGTTCCGTCCCAGGTACGATCGCTGGTCCCCCCCCCCAGCTCCTGGCCATTTCTGACGTCGCGTCGCCTCCTCCCAGGCAAACCTCGTACCTGCGAATCGGGCCAGGTCAAGTGCTGCAAATGGTCCTCTACCTCGAGCCGCACGATGTCAGCTGGATGAGCGTGCGTCCTTTCCCTCTCTGCTTTCCGCTGCCAGGAGCTGACGGATCCAACTCAGACCGACGTCCTCGAACGCGTCCTCGTGGCTCTGCGGGATCGGATCCCTGAGAAGCTGGGAAAGGAGGAGAGCGTTCGGGGGAAGAAGGGCAAGGCAAAGGAGAAGGTGGACGTCTTTCGAGGAGGTGCGTTTGGTGGTGGGGAGAGGCGAGGGGAGAGGAGCTAATGGGTGAGCAGCCGACTTCCAGTTTGCGTTCTACTTTCGTACGACGGGCCAGAAGCATGCTGTTCTTCTCAAGGTGCGTCTGCTCTCCGAGCTGCTGGGAAAGCGAGGCGCTGACAACTCCTTCCCAGGACAAGCAATTGATTCTCCCGGCGCACAAGAGCCCTCAGCCCTGGACCTCACCAGCGAATGTCAAGAAGAGACCACGAGCAGTGTCTCCTAAAGCGCAGGCGCCGCTGGATCTCACGGGGGACGACGACGGAGCGGTGGAGGCAGGGACGAGTGGAGAGAGACCTCCGAAGCGGCTGGACGCTGGACCACTCTTCTCGGTCAAGGACGAGGACGTGGACGAGCCGCTGCCGGAATGGGAGGTTCCGCCCGTGCCGGAGGAGGAGGAGGAGGACAAGCCCGATGCAGAGGTCGATGAGAAGCCGAGATTGAAGGTCAATTGTGAGTTGTCCTCGCTCGCTCTTTCAGGAAGGATCCGGTCACTAACGAGGACACTCTCGCAGACACTGGCTACTCCATCTTCTCGCGATCCCTCGTCGTCATGTAGGCGCCTACCCTCGACCCAGCGGAAGCCGCTGACCCGTCCTTCGCAGCGTCGAACCCTACCCTCGCCTCGCTCAGAAAGCCCGGGGTGCCTACCCATCCGACGCCCCTCCCACCGAAGTCCACCAGCTCTCCGCTTCCGCGCCACCAGAGGCGTTCCGGCGCTCCTTCTCTCGCGCGTCTTCGTCTGGCTCTGCGACGCCAGCTCCCAGGCGTCGAGTGGCTCAGCAACCCCTCTTTAGGAACTCGACTACGCCGATGAACGAGGAGGAAGAGGAGGAAGAGGTGGATGACAACATGCGGTCCCTGAGGGAGAGGTCCCAGGCCCTGGCGAACGAGGACAGCGACGACGAGGAGGACCTGCCGATGTGGAGGAGTTGATTTAGAAGTAGGCTTGAGGGTTCAATTTCCATTTGTTAGGGACTGGATCCTCGTTTGTTTGTTTGCATCAGTGCCTGTGTAGAACAGCAAACAACGAACTCGCAGGAGCGTGTGTTCACCTCGGCGAGTCGAGGCGTCGGCGACGCGCTGCCAGCTTCCTCTCTTTCCTCACCTCCGAAGGGCAAACGATGGCACCCGCCAAGGAGCCGCACAAGCTCTTCTCTCTGTTCGACCCTCGTCCAAAGCCCCAGCCTACTCCAGCCCCACCTGCCGCACCAGCTCCTGCTCCGCCACCGCCGCCTCCAGCTCAAACCCTCCCCCACCCGCCTTCCCCTCCCGCCGCAACTGCCACCTCCGACAGCACTCCAGCAGAACCCGAGCGTTCCACCTCTCCCGTCGTCGGCCCGTCGCGATCCAGCAACGCGCGAGGAAAGCGCAGGCGAGCTATCGAGTCGGACTCGGACGCTGTGAAGGAGGAGGGACGGGCGCCAAACGCGGCTGCGCCTGCAGAGGTACTGGATGGGGGAGCTATGGAAGCGATGGAGGTGGACGTGCCGGGTGCTGGAGGAGCAGGGGAGCTCATCACGGCGAGCGACGACGACGAGGTGCAGGTCGAGCTGCCGAAGCCCTTGCAACTCACGGCGCCGTCGAAGGAGAGGAAGACCAAGCAGAAGAAGCTCGTGGCTAGCAGCCAGAGGACGACAGCGGACGACAGCGACGGCGACATCGTCATCATCGAGACCGGCGGCGCGTCCTCAGCGCGTCCTCGCACCAGCGCCGCTCCCACCGCCTCCCTCTTTGCCAAACGACCTCGCAAACCCACCCAGTCCACTCCAATCATCGTCATTCCCGACTCTCCTCCCTTGCAAGCTTCCACCTCGCGCGCCCTTCCGTCCTCGTCCTTCCTCCCGCTCTCCGAGCTCCACCGCGCGAGCAGGGAAGCACGCAAGGCGCGAGAACCGATCGAGGTGCGCTGGCCGACTATGGATGAGCATAGGACCGAGACGAGGACGTCGCGCGGAGTGCTGGTCGATCGTGCCGAGGCGCCTGAGAGGTGGACGAGCGCGTCGGGCAAGGGGAAGGTGAGGGAGCTCGAGGGCGACAGCTACTTCGCGGCGTTGACGTCCTCCTTTTCGCGGTACTCGACCTCGGGATCGGTCCCAGCTACGACGATGGAGAACATTCCCCAAATCGTCCACCACGATCGCACGGCGGTCAGAGCCCTCGTCCCTCCCCATCCGCCACATCCCCTCCTCGATCGCCTCGCCGCGCCCTTCGAAGCTCCAGATCCCGCCATCACCGCCTTCCTTCGTCCACACGACCGCGAGAACGACGCGTACAAGGTCGATCCCAAGACGTGGCGAGATCTCTGGACCACCAAGTTCGCTCCCAAGTCGGCGGCGGAGGTGCTGGGAGAAACGAGCGGGAAGAGTGCGACGTTGTTGAAGGCGTGGTTGGAGGAGCTGGCAGTCTCGACCGACTCCGGTGCGTCCTTGACATGCTGCTGGAGAATCCGGAGTTGACGCCCTTTGCAGATCCCGTACCCGACAAGAAGAAGAAGCGTCGCCCGGTCGTTCGCGCAACGGAGAAGCCTCGCCGCAAGAAGCGCAAGCGTGGCGGCTCAAGCGACCTCGACGACTTCCTCGCTTCGGAGGACGACGAAGACGGCTTTGGAGCTGCCGATTCCGACGACGACGACGATAGCTCGTCCTTCCGCCGTGACGCTCCTTCCTCTCGACGTTCAGCCTTCCCCTTCCTCACCAATCTCATCCTCCTATGCGGACCCACGGGATCAGGCAAGAGCTCCACCGTCCACGCCATCGCGAACGAGCTCGGCTGGAGCGTCTTCGAAGTCTTCCCAGGCATCGGCAAGCGCGGTGCGAAGGACATTGAGCGATACGTTGGCGACGTCGGGAAGAACCACATGGTCCACGCGGGGACGGAGCGAGTGTCGTCGGTGGGGGGGCAGGCGTCGAGCTCGGGAGCGAAGGATCCGTTTGCCATGTTCCGCAAGCCTGGAGCGGCGAAACCGGCGTCGACTGCGAAGGCGCCGCAAGAGCAGCCTTCGACCGAGGCGAAACATGCGACGCAGTCCGTCATTCTCTTCGACGAGGTCGACGTTCTCTATCGCGAGGAGAAGGATTTCTGGACTGGTGCGTCCATTTCCTCTCCTCCCAATCGAATCGGTTCGCTCATCACAGTTTTTCGTAGGCTTGGTCCAGTTCGTCAAGACCTCGCGACGGCCAGTCGTCCTGACCTGCACGGGTTCGTCCAAAGCTCGCTGTCACCACGTCCACGATCTGACTTCTCGATGCAGATCTCTCCCTCATCCCCTTCGACGAACTCGCGCTTCAAAAGATCGTCCACGGCCCCGACCTTTCTACGTTCTACCTCAAGTTCGTGCCGCCTGCGAAAGAGCTTGCCGTCCCCTTCCTCGAGCTCGTCGCCCTCTCCGAAGGCCACATCATTCCTCGCGAACACCTCGTCCACCTCTACGACAGCGAATCTCGACCTTCTCGCCATCCTGCCTGGCTCACACATGGCCCCGCCAGCGCCCACCCGCATCCAAACCCCTCCTCTCCGGCGCCGCTGCCAGACCTTCGTCGAGCGCTTGCGCAGCTGCAGTTCGAGTGCCAGTGGGCGGTGGGGGATCAAATGGGAGGCCTTGGGTGGATGGACTTTACGCCGGAGAGGGACGAGCGGACGGCGTGGAGTGCTGGGACGTACCGCAGCGTTCCGCCTCCGCCGCCAGCGCGCATGAATCAGGACAGCGAGGACGTTCTGGCGGCGACGCAGCTCGTAGCCGAGGCGCTCTCGTTCTCGGACGCGTTCCTTGCTCGTCGCACAGCCATTCACCTCGTTGTACGTTCTTCGCTGTTCCAGCCTTTTGGCCTCGCTAATGCCATCGCAGGATTCCGAGACGGAAATCAAGCTCTCTGCGACGGACGAGGCGATCACCTACTTCTCCGTCCTCGACCAGCTCGCCCCTCAAGCTCGCGCACAACTCCCATCGCTCGGACGAGAAGCCGACTTCGTGGAAGCCGTCGAGAACTTGGCGCAGGCGATTCGACCTCCGTGCGCAGGAGTGCCAATCGACGAGGGAGACGCAGTCAAGGATCAGCGGTGAGTGGATCTCGTTTCGTTCGCAAGTGCGCGTGCTGATGGTTTCTTCAGCTCCACATGCGTCACCATCGCCAGTCGCCTCACGTTCGACAGAAACCTCGTCCTCCCGCCTGGGCCGACAGCTCCGAGCCCCCTCATCTTCACCGACATCCTCCCCTTCGTCCGCGAGATCACCAAAGCCGACGACATTCTCGCCGCAGCCGAGGACGACGAGGACGGAAGCGGTCGCCGAGGAGCGCGAAGGTCGACTCGCCTCTCGGGGAACGGCTATGCGCGAAGGATCGGCTGGAACTCGGAGGACGGAGAACTCGTGAGGCGGTCGGGATTCCCAGAGGTCGAGGTATGAGTCCAATTGCGAGGGGTATCGTGCAAAGAAGTACAGCAATGCCAACAGTGTGTCGTGCGCCAGCCCCATCAGCGTCCCTGCAGCGAACGCGAGAGCTCCTCCTGTAACGAGAGAAGGTCAGTCAGCGAAGTTCTGACGAGGCGAAACGAGGAAAGCGGGACGTACCACGCTGTGCTTCCTTCTCGTTGTGACGCCGGCGCCGTGAGTGGAGTTGTAGTGCGCCATGAGCTTGTGCAGGACGATCTGCAGGGTTCGTGGCTGTACTCGAGGAAAGTTGGCTTGACGTAGCTCCGGGCTGAGGTAGTCGAGGATGTTGGGAGCTTCCGTCAACAGCTCGAGAGTCTGGTACGATCCAGCGTCGTCAGTAAAGCGAAGATCCCGTCCCGCAATTTTGACGACGAACCTGGTGGAGCTCGGAAAAGACGTCCGTGAGGTGCTCGTTTTCGAGGCTTCCTACGTGGCCGACGAGCCAGCGCACGTCGTTCGCGAGGACTTTTAGGGCGGCGTCGGTCACTCGAGAAGGATCGGTGTCGACGAGGTAGGACTGGAATGGTGGCCCGTTAGCAAGGAGGGGCGGAAGAGGAGTGGGGAGCTCACCATCAAGACCATCGCGCAGTACGCCAGTGCGCCACGATAGACGTGGTTCTTGGAGAACTCGGGCAGCTGGATGAGAACCGACATCATGACGGTCGACAGGAAGTCGGTCAAGTCGACGAGGTAGGCACTAGGTTCCTTCGACGACGGAGCCTGAGTTGATTCCCAGCGGTACCGCGCTTCCTCGAAGAACGAGTCGGCCTTTTCCGAGACGTTCGTGATGATGCGAGCTTGGGTCATCTGGAGCGTTTGTTGGAACGATGCCAGAGAGTCCAGGTGGATCGTTCCGCCTCGTTGCGTTGCCCTGCGTCGAAGGTCAGTCCCGCACAGGACGAAACGGGCAAAAGAGAAGTGCTCACCGGAGAGTGACCAGGAGAGTCTCGAGGTCAGAGCAAGCCGTCTGGAAGAAAAGAACGTTGACGACAATTTGGGCGAGTTGGGAGAGGTTGTTGATCATCTTGAGGCGCTTCTGGATGTTCTCGTTGACTTGCTTGATGAGGAGGTTGTCGAGAGCCTGTCAAACGGGGTCAGTATCGGGACAGATTGGGTTCAAGCGAGATAGTCACCTTCCGGAGAACGTCGTCGATGTCGCGATGGTGTTCAGCAAAGCCTTCCGAGAACTGGTAGTACTGCTCCGTGAAGGAGCGGATGTCGATGCAGCAAAGCGGGTAGGTCTGGGAGAAGGGGAGTGCCAAAGGGAAGCCAGGTCTGCGGATAGTTGAATTTAGCTGAGCATTCCCTTCCCAGGAGATGCATACGCACTGTTGGAGCTCGGCAACGCTCCATTCGCCGGAAGATGGCAACCAGCTCACGCTGACGACCTTGTCAAACTCTTCGGCGTCGTTGACGACCATCGACTGGTGATCGTCGTCGAGAACGATCTGCAGGGAATCGCGGGAGAAGGTCAGCGAGTCGCACGGGGCGAATCAAGGACGTCACGACTTGCCTGCTCGAAATCGCCGCTGAACTTGCGCTGAAGAAGCTCTGAGTAGCGTTCGAACAGCGTGAGCAGAAGAGTGTTGAGCTGGTTGACAGAGTAGCCGTATCCCTGAGTCCACAATGTGTCAGAACTAGTCGCATCCGCTGGAGAAGGGACCTGCCTCGAGAGTTTGAACGAACGTCAGCACCTTGAACTTGGTGCCGAGGAAGACCTCTGGATCCTCGCAACCCGCAAGTCCCTCGTCCACGATGCGAACGACCCTCTGGCACATACCGTCCCAGAGATCCTCGACGTCTTGCTCCGAGCGGAAGCTGTTGGTCGTGCGGAGGACGTGCGATTCGATGAGGAAGAATCCGACGATCTCTTCGAGAAGGGCAGAGAGCGCAGCAAGGGAGAAGCCGCTGAGAGAGGCGGTTTGGGAAAGAAGGAGGAAAGCTTGAGCCTGTGGAGAGGGTGTTAGAGAGCCTTGGCCGAAACGAGGACACGAAACGCACGCGACGGTCGGCCTGGTAACTCAGCTGAAGCTCTTCTCGGGCGTCAAGCGTGTCGTAGATGTGGATGCATTGGTAAAGAGGCTTGAAGTCGATCCGAACGGTATCGTTCTCGAGTACGTTGTCTTTTGAGAGGAGGCGTCAGTGAGGAGGTCGCTCGCCCGAAAGGAGCCCACTCACGCTCATGTCGCTCGCTGACACCTAGCTCGATCGGACCATTTATCTTGGCGAGCGCAACGCTGCTCTCCTTCCTCTTGCGCGCTGCCCACCTCCTCCCTCGCGCCTCCATTGCGTCCAGCGCTCCCTTGCCGACCGCTCGGCTGGCGTTGCGAGCCTCGTACATCCACGCCTTGAGCGACCGAGTGACCAATTCTCGGATCCCGTTGCGCGACGAAGGAATGGAGGAGAGCATGAGGGAGGCGAAGGGGTAGTGGAGGACGGGTTTGAGGTGCGTCGTCTGGAGGTCCTCGAGTTGCTGAGCAGCAGGAGGTTAGCGTGAGCTTGGAGAATTCGAGCCCAAGAGCGAACATACCCGCAACGCTGAGAAGAACTTTCCGTTCTCAATCAAGCTGGTAACCTTGCTGGCGTTGTCGAGGACGCGTAGACAAGCCTGGAGAGTGTCGATTGCCTCGTCGATGTTCTGCCCGACGCGTCGAGATTCCAGCAGAGCCTTCTTCTACTCGCGCCGTAAGCTGCATTAGCTCCTCTCCCGTCGAGCTGCTGTGCCCGAACGTACCTTGTCAGCGACTCCTCCCCCGCTCTTCTGAACGTCCTCGTTTAACTCGACGACGCGATGCTTCAGCGATACCGTTCCTTGCCGGACTTGGAGGAGTGACGAAACGGAGCCAACAAAGTCCTATCGAGTCGCGTTAGCTGCCGCAGAGCATCTACCACGAGCAGGGGGGCTCACCTGGAAGTTCCGCGTACATACGGCTTCAATCTCGGCCTCCTTCTCCGCCACGAACGCCTTCAAGGCTGTGAGATCTGCGCGCCATTGTTAGCAGCGTACCAGCGTTAGATGTACTGTCACGCACAAGCATCCTGCTGGCGCGAGCGATGGATGTTGAGGATGATGGGTCCAAGTTCGATGTCGGAGGAGGACGAGGACGAGAGGGAGGAGAAGAGGTGCAGCTGAGCGAGCTGATCTTGAATCTCCTCCTGAGTGAACCTGATCCTCGCCTTCTTTGAAGCCATTTCCAGCGGGAGAAGGAGGGAGAGGAAGAGGAGAGCCGTCGTCGCCGCCTGTTGACCTCGTTCCCTCACCCCCTTACGCGATGCAACACAACGACGGCGACGACTTTGGTGGCTCAGTCGCTTGGGATACGACTACAGCTCAAACGGCGACCCTCTCCAGCTCGACTCAGGACTTTGACGACGTTACAAGCTACGATCAGCCTTTCGCGTCCACCTCGGATGCTCCTCCTTCAGTCGTCGCCACCTCGAATCTGGCGCCAGAAGTCTCTCTCAAGGACGTTCCCAGCACGACTGTCTCCGTGCAGGATGCCAAGATTGAGCTGGAAGGGACCAAGGACCAGTTCGTCTCGTTTCTGGTGCGGTGCAAGGTGAGCGGGCTTGGTTGCGGGCAGCAAGAAGTTGAGTGCTGATCTTGGAGGGGCAGACGGACCTTCCCAACTTTACCTCCAAGAACCCTTCCTCCCGCCGTCGCTTCCAGGACTTTACGTTCCTTCGGGACCACCTCACCAGGGACTTCCCCGCTGCGGTCGTGCCCCCTCTCCCGGATAAGCACCGTATGGGTGAGTTGCCCTGGTCGCCTTGGTGCAAGCTTGTCCTGACTGCTTTGGCTCGCAGAATACTTGACTGGCGACCGCTTCAGTCCCGAGTTCATCGAGCGGAGACGGATGGAGTGAGTCGTGTTGTGCCAGCTTGGACTTCCCTTGCGTTGCTGACGAGCTCCTGCAGTCTTCAGCGCTTTCTTGAACGCCTTGCTCGCCATCCCAGACTCTCTCGTACCTCCCTCTTCCAGAACTTCCTCGAATCGACCGAATGGGTTCGTCCTTTGTTGATCTCAAGCCCGTTCGCGTCGAGCTCACCTTGTTTCGGCAGAACGTCTACAAGCACACACAAATCTCTCACCCTGCCGATCCCGACCCTCCCGCTGGCCTTCTCGACAACCTCTCCGATACTCTCCTCAACGCCTTCGCCAAGCTGCGCAAGCCCGACGAGCGGTTCGTCGAGATGCGAACCCACCTCGACCAGTTCGAGGAAGGCCTCTCGTCGATCGAACGCCTCGGTGCACGGAGTAGAACGCGACTGGGGGATCTTTCGGGCGACTACGAGGATCTCGCAACCAGCGTCCAGGGGCTCGGGTACCTCGAGAGCGGCATCACGGATCCGTTGCTCCGGTTCGAGCGCGCGCTCATCGAGTTTGGCTCCAACATTCGCGACAACTCGGGCGCGACGACCGACTCGTTCTTGGAGCACCTGCACTCGCTCCTGGCGTACTCGGCGGCGTTCCGGCAGGTGCTCAAGCTGCGGGACCAGAAGCAGCTGGACTTTGAGGAGCTCAGCTCGTACCTTTCCAACATTGTCAGCGAGCGCGATCGCTTGGCGGGAGGGTACGGTTACGGGATGGGGATCGGGAGCTACTTCAAGGAGAAGGTCGAGAGCTTGCGAGGTGGGGAAGTGGAGGGGACCAAGGAGGCCAAGATGGCGAGGCTGGACGTCAAGATCAAGGAGGTGCGCGAACTGTCCTTTGCTCTCCTCCTTCTCCGTCGCTAACTTCTTGCTTTCCCCAGCTTCAAGACGCCGTCATCGCCTCGCAGGACACGTCGCAGGCGTTCAACGAGGAGGTCCTCAACGAGCACGCCGTCTTCCAGCTCGCCAAACGCGCCGAGATGAAGGAGCTCTTGCGCGGGTTCTGCGACGGCCAGATTGCGCTACACAAGGCGAGCAAGCAGGCGTGGGAGTGAGTTCTCGTTCCCTGCGTGCCCAGGTCGCGTGCCCAGGTCTCATTAGACCTTTTCTGATTCGCAGTCCCGTCATCGCGAAAATCAGTATCTAGCGTTGACCTTGAGGGGTGGAATGTGTATGTACGAAAGGAGGGTACGTGCAAGGTTCGATGGATTGGCAGAGCCCGGACCCCGAGGGAGAGGAGGAGGAGAACCGCGTCGCGACAAAAAGCGTCTTTTTCGTCTGCGAGATCTCGCTCGGTCGTAGTTCCTCCCCAAGTCGTTCTGCAGCCTGCAGGTGGCTGAGCTCTCAGCTGACCGCCAGGCTTAGAGTTGGCAAGCAGAAGAGCGAGACGATCTAGAACCGTGGAGGGGAAGATCGAACTCATCAAGTGGTGCTTTGCTCTGCTTCTCCTCCTTCTTACTCCCCTCGTCGCTCTAGCTGTACTACAGAAGCAGCTCACAAGCAACCTCAAAAGAGTACTAGACTAAGTAACTTGGCTCACAGCGACTTGGAACTCGCCCTCTACCTCCTTCCTCACCTCATCTCGCCCTTCTTCTCGACGGATCACTTTCTCTTCACCCATCGACTCGACAACCCTCAGCCAGCTCAAGCTACCTCAAGTAGACTCGTCGAGCAGCTCCCACTCCTCCACCTCACCCCCGACTCAACTCGGACCCTCGTCGCGACCAACAGGCGACCTCCTGAAGGAACTCTCCAAGCGGCTTTCGGATCGCACCACCCTCTCCCACCCCTCCATATGGCTACCTCAGCTTTCGACCTCTCGGGGTTCGCTCTCGGTCTACCGCAACTCTCCCCGAACCACCACTCGCAACGCTCGCCCTCGCATTCCCCGTCTCCAGCACCTCAGGGCCAGATCCGACACGGCGTCTGCAAGTTCTTCAACTGTAGGTACCAGGAACGCGTCGGGGAACAGAGGTGGAGCTGACGAGCTTGAACAGCGGCGAAGGGGTACGGCTTTGTGGTGCACAGCAATCCTGAGGAGCTCGGCGGGCAAGAAGGTGAGGAGCTTCTCTCCACACCACTCTGCAGAGGAGCTGACGCTCTCTCCTCGCAGTCTTCGTACACTTTAGTGCCATCGTCGGAAAGGGAGGCTTTAGGTCCCTGGCAGAGGTGAGCGCTTTGTACACCGCTTTGTGGGCAGCTCAGCTGACTTTTGCGTCTCCTTTGCCCAGGGAGAAGAGGTGAGGAAGCCTCGACCGACTACGCAGGAATCGAGATACTGATGCGCTTGCTGGAACAGGTCGAGTACCAGCTCATCGCGGGTCCCAAGGGATACCAGGCTGCTCATGTGACGTGCGTCCTCACACTTGCTTCTCGACTCGAGCAGTTGCTAACGATCAACTTGTCTCTCGCAGGGGACCTGGAGGCCGAAGTGTTGTGGGAGACCCGAAAGCGAGGCTCGCAAAGCCGCCGCCTTACATGCCTTTCGCGCCGATGGGAATGTGTGAGTTCCTTCCGTCTGGCGCCTCGCTTGGGGGAGTGCTGACGGTACACAACAGCTCCCTACCTTGCCGATCCCTACCAGCAACAGCACCCTGGCGTCTACGCTGCCTCTCCTTACACTCAAGTGAGTCCTTGCACCGCCTCAATCCCAAATCTCGCAACTGACTTCGCTTCTTGCTCCAGCACGTCCTTTACGTCCCCTCCTCCCTCCACAACACCACCATCTCCATCCCTCCTTCTCAGTACGGCTACACCAGCATTATCCCGCCCCACCAAGGCTCCCTCGGCCTCGTCGGCGCCCCCTTTGCAGCGGGTTCGTACCAGCAGAGCTACGGCGGGTCGCAGGGAAGCTACCAGACGACGCCGGGGCAGGTGGGAATGAACGGAGGTTTTTTCGTCGGCGGAGAAGGCGCAAGGAACGGCGACAGCTTGCCGAGCTCGTACGGTCCGCTCTCGCCTCCAGGAGGTCACTTTGGAAGCGGTCTTGCCGCGTCGAGCGGAGGTGGAGGAGTCGGGAGCGATGCCGCCTTTTACAGCAACGCGTCGTTCAACCCCCTTTCGCCCTTCAACAGCCCTCCTTCGTTCAGCCACCCTCCTCTCTTCGGCACCAGCAACGGCAACCCCGTCCAGAACGCCCCTTCGTCCCTTCTTCCCTACAACCCGCCTTCCTCGGCATCTTCCACGGCGTCCTCCTTCGGAATCCCTCCTTCCCAGCAACAACGCTCGTCGTCGTCGTCGAGGCACTCGTCGACCAACGCCAACGCCGTCGCAAGCGGCCTCACCTTTGGCTCCTCGAGCTCGACGAGCAGCGCCGGCAGCGCGTTGTTTGGACCTGGATCCTCGGTGGGCATCAGCGCGGTCGGTGCACCCAGGACCAACGCGAGTGGAGCAGGAACGCCGAGGGACGAGAGGAGGGGGACGCCACTCGGAAATGGGACGATCGGAACGGGGGCGGGCAGCGCGGCGTCAGTGTTTGCGCCCGTCCTGTACGCTTCGGGAGATCGCGACTTCTCTTGAGGACGTTCGTCGTCGTCGTCGTCGTCGTCGCCTTACCCCCCTCCCCCCCTTTCCTCTCTCCTTCGCATTTTCCAAGTACCTTTCGCTCTACTCCCCTCGCTTTCATAACTTAAGTGGCCTGCATTCTCCTCCCCATCCGTCTAGTATTATCCCGCATCCGTGCTTTGTTTCTGTTCAACGAGGACCCCCCTCTTCCTCCTCTTCCTCCCCCCTCAGTACCTTTGTTCCTGCAGTTTCGTAGGCGTTTTTTTTAGTTTAGTTCTCATACAAGCTATTCTCGATCATCCTCGTTGGCACCTTCGAGAGAGACTTGAGCGAGAGGGAAGCTCGCTGCGATTCCAAATCCGGGCGCGTGTCGTCGACGTCTTGTTCTCTCTCCCACAAGTCCCTCCGAATGGAGACTTCGCTTCTCAACCTTCACAAGCAACGTGAGAGCTCTTCAAGCTTGGCGTGCGGAGGCCTCAAAGAAGTGGCTCAACTGACCCCCCTCACTCGACCAGGCTATCTCGACACTCTCCGATCCGTCAAGTCGCGATGGAAGATCCTCATCGTCGACGAGCACACCAATACGATGCTCAAGAGCGTTCTGACTACCTTTGACATCCTCGAGGAGGGAGTACAGCGTGAGTAGCTCGCTCCCACCCACCTCCCCGCTCTGGCCGCCGACTCCGTCACCTCGCCCCTCCCCAGCTGACGACGGCCTTTGTGTTTGCAGAGGTGGACGTTATCACGGCGACTAGGACTCCTCAGCCGAACCTGGACGCCATCTACCTCCTCATGCCCACCTCCCAGAACGTCGCCCTCATCCTCAAGGACTACGCTCCCGGGGAACCCCTCGCAGCTCAGCCTCGCACGTCCAAGAAGAACGCACCTCCTCCTCCTCGGCCAGACCCGCCAAAGTACGCGGCGGCGCACCTGCACTTTGTGGATGGTGAGTGGGGGGACCGGCGTGGCCTCCAGGGAACGCAAGCTGAACCGACTCTACCCCACAGGCATCGATGATGGACTGGTCTCTCGCTTGACGGCAGGACTTCCGGGGAACTACTTGCAGGCGCTCACGGAGCTTTACGTCAACTTTCATGGTGCGTCTGTGCTCTGGACAGGCTGGGGGAGGAAGCGGTGCTGATCGAATGCAGCGGTCGAGCGTCGAGCCTTCTCCTTGCGGTCCCCTCGTTCCTTCTTCACCCTTTACGCGCCACCAGAACGGAGTCCAAAGGAGAGCCTGCAGCTTTGGGAGGAGGAGATTGCGTGGATGAGCCGAGCCGTGAGTTCCGGCGGTGCGTTCGCGAGGGCGAACAAGGAAGCTAACCCTCGTCGCAGCTCGTCAACGCTCTCGCCACTCTTGGCGAATACCCCCTCATTCGGTACTACAACCCTCCGACCTCGTTCCATGCTCCTCTCGGACCTGCTCTCGCTGCGGGAGAGCATGTAGGGAAGAGACTGGCGCACCGACTGCAGGCGGAGCTGGATGCGTACGCGCGGGACAACAGCGACTTTCCTGTGCGTTTGGTTGCCTTCTGGAGGGCGGAAAGTGCTGATCAAGCCTTGATACCAGCCCATACCGGATCCTCCTCGACCCCGTGGCGTCCTCTTCATCACCGATCGCTCCATGGACCTCTATGCACCTCTGCTCCACGAGTTCACCTATCAAGCCATGTGCAACGATCTGCTGGACATTGAGGATGGAACCAAGTACCAGTGCGTGCTCCCGATTCCGCTCTCCGAGTCCTACGCTCACGAATCGGTCGGGCTCGCAGTTACTCGTTCCGAAATGCTGCTGGTACGATGGAGGAGAAGGAGGCGATCTTGACGGACGACGACAAGGTCTGGACCGAGATTCGCCACATGCACATGAAGGACGCTCTCGACAAGCTGGTCGCCGACTTCAAGGCGTACGCGGGGGATCACAATGGGCAGTTTGGGTCAGAAGGGTACGTGGAGGTTCGGTTCGCGCTTTGCCCTGTTTGCTGATGGTTGGTTTCTTGCAGAGGGACGAGCCTTAACGACATGCGGGACATGCTGGCGAGTCTACCTCAGCTCCGAGAAGCGAAGGAGAAGGTGCGTGCGAACGTGTTTCGAGTGAGCGAGGGGAAGGCTGACGATGGTTGCTGCAGCTTTCTCTTCATCTCACGATGGCTGAGAAGTGCATGGGTCTGTTCGAGTCGAAGAAGCTACCGTTGTGCGCGTCGGTTGAGCAGGTTCGTCATTCTCGACCTGGGCTTTCGTTCCTGGTCGCCTAAGTTGCGACTGTGTTCAGTGCTGTGCGACGGGAGTTACACCGGAAGGGAAGACGCCCAAGACGTTGGTAGAGGAGATGGTCCCGCTTCTCGACGACCGATCAGTCAGGTCCGTTGCTGTTTCGCGAAGATCAAGGACGACGACTGATTCCTTGGTTCTCACAGCTCATCGGACAAGCTTCGGATCATCGCTCTTTATATCATGCACCGAGATGGAGTTCCCGAGGGGGACAAGAAGCGACTCTACCAGCATGCTCGGCTCGCACTTCACGAGATGGACGCCGTCAACAACCTCATCTACCTCGGCGTGAACGTTTCCAAGGTACGCTCAGTCTCCCAGGGTTTGGAGGAGCGGGACTGACTGACCTGCGGGTAGGACTCGGGCAAGAAGCGGAAAGCGTTGTTCAAGCAGCGGAACGAAGACGACGCGTACGACATCTCGCGCTACCAGCCGACTATCAAGTACATGCTCGAGGTGCGGACTTTTCCTTTTCGCTCGCAGAACCAGCTGCTTACTCTCCAATCCTCTGCAGGAACACTTTGCTGGCACGCTCGACCAGACCATCTTCCCCTACGTCCGCCATGCCCCTCCTCCTTCGGGAAGCTCGTCCTCGGATCGACCTACGGTGTCCACGTCGGGCTCATTGCGAAGCGCCAGGCCGCAATGGACGTCGTCGAGGGGGCGAAAGCCGGTCAACGAGCCTCGACAGCGCGTTATCGTCTTTGTCGCGGGCGGCCTTGCGTACTCAGAGATTCGAGCGGCGTACAAGGTCTCTGAAGCGCACAACAAGGACGTCTTTATCGGTCAGCCTCTCTCTCTCCAACTCTTACTCTGGCTCACCATTCCGCGCGCAGGTTCCACCAACATCGTCACTCCGGAGCAGTTCGTCACCGACCTCTCTAACTTGGACCGAGGAGGCGGAGCTGCCCTTGCCATCCACGGCAAGTCGGGATTCACCTACGACGCGCCAAAGAAGAGCAGCAAATCCCTTCCCTCTCGCGCCGCCGATCTCCCCCAGGCCGCACTCGACCGCCGTTTCGCCTCGTCGTCCTCCTCCAACGGCCCTCCTTCCCAGTACAACCCCCTACCACCGCAGCAACCCCCACAGCCTCAGCAACATCGTCCCGCCACTCTCACTCGCGCCCAGCCTCCCCCTCAGGCCCAAGCCAATCGGCAGCCAGACCGCTTCCAATCTCAGGCGGGCTACTATTCCGGAGGGCAGCAGCCCTCTTCGCCTGCACCCACGCCGCCGGAAGCGCCCTCGGTGAAGCCGGTGAAGAAGAAGAAGCTGTTTGGCTTTTGAAATGCCAGTAGTGCGAGGGAGACAGCGTAACTCGAGAGACGCCCGAGAGCGAGAGCAATCCGTCGCGCGCGCTGCCTGCTAATATGTGACTCGTTTACAGCATCCCCTCCTATTAAAAACTGCTCTCTCCTCAACCCCCTCAACCCCCCACGCCCAGGGAGGTTTGTAAACTGAAGACGCGCCCGTCGTCTGCGAGAATAATCTCCGACCTCGTCGTCGCCGAAAGGAACCGCGAGACGGGGTGGGCGGCGGCAGGGTTGGCGTAGCCGTAGTGTGACGTTGACGGGGGGAAGAAGGATCCGCCAGGCGTCGAGGAGGAGGTGGAGGGAGGAGTGTCGGCGAAGAGGCAGCGGAGGTTGTTGCCGGGGATGATCTGCATGAGGGCGCCGCTCTCGACGTGCCGCACTTCGACAAAGGTGGGTTCGAAGGCGAGGACGTAAGGGTAGTGGAGGGCTGCGACGACTCGTCAGCACGTGCGGGAAGGAGAGCGCCTGGCATGGCGGCGACTGACCAAAGCTCGTCGGAAAACCCTCCCACTGGATGATCCAGTTCGACTTGGCCCGCCAACCGTTCTTGTTGACGTAGAAAGCGAATTCTGGGAAGGAGGGTTTTAGCGTTCGTCTGGGGAGACAAGGCAGAGTGAACTCACCATCGTAGCAGAGGAGGAACTCTCCCTCGATGCGGTAGATCGCGATCGGGCGCGCCGTCTCTCGCTTCTGCACAAAGTCGAGGGACGAGTCGGCGGGGTCGAGGAGTCCTTGCGTATCGAGCGTCTCCAGGTCGACGATCTCGAAGCCCTTGGTGCAGCCGACGCAGAGCTTCGACTTGAGGAAGTGCACCGAGCTGGATTCTGTCGGGATGTAGAATTCCTGGAAGAGCAGTTCGTCAGCTGCAGTTCCTGGAGCGATCGAGTCGAGCTCCTCACCTTGAAGACGCGGAGGGATTCGTTGCTGCCTTGAAGGAACTTGCGGATCGCAGGCTGCTTCTTGCCCCGGGCCTGGTCGATCGGTTCGAGAGTCTTGATCGTGCTCGAGACGGATCCCGACTTGACGACGCAGACGAGCGTTCGACCCAAGCACTGACCGGCCTTAAAGAAGGTGGCGTGCGAAGAGATCTTGCGAGCGCGCTTCGCAGCTCCGACGGCGTCTCCGGGGTCGAGGTTGTCGACGAAGAAGGTTTGGACGGCTTTGTCTGAAGGAGAGCAGCATGCGTAAGCGGGGAGGCTTTGGAGTGGAAGAGGAGGGAAGGAACGCACCCGCCAAAACGATGAGGATGCCCTGCCCTTCGAGCACGTCCAGCTGGGTCACGTTTGGAACCGAGATGACCTTGACGGGGACCTTGTTTTTGTTGCGAAGGTCGGACAGGTAGACGCCGTTGTCGGTCCCGTAGACGATGCGATTGCCGTTGTCTGCAAGAAGGGTCGCGTTAGCATCTCGAGCGCGAAGCTGGGTCGGATGGGAACTGACCGAAAGGCGCGGCACAGGTCACTCGGTTCGTCCCCACAAAGTAGCCGGTGCTGAGCGGCAGCGTCTCAAAGACCAGGCTCCGCTCGCGCAACTCCTGCTGCCGTCCCTCAATCTTCTCGAGCCACTTCTTCCGCCCCGCCCACGACGCCGACCACAGCGTGATCTGGTAGCCCCGACGTCCGAGGTGCACGAACGTCATGGCGAAGCCCTGCTTGCTGTTCTTGTCGATGCCTGGCGGGGGATTGGCGAGGTACCGAGCGTTCGAGCCACGAGACATGAGCGACTTGGGTCGAACGGCGCCGGCGCGAGCGGAGCCGCTGTCGTCGATGGGAGCGACGACGAGGAGTTCGAGAGGGATAGGCTGCCGGGAGACAACGTTAAGGCGCGCACATGATGAGGAAGAAGGCGAGAACGCACCTTGCGGTAGACCTTGTACTGCTCGTTCTTGCTCTTCTGCTTGACCATGAGGATCGCGTGGTCGAAGAGGAAGACCTGAAGCTCAGCGCTTTCGCTCTGAGTTCCACCGCGCTTCTTGAGCGGTCCCTTGTAGATCATGTCTCGCTCCTCGTCGCGCAGGCGGAGATCCTGAGAGAGAGAAAAAGGTCAGAAGAAGGAACGTCGACGCCAGTGAAAGTAGAACGCACGACTGCCTCGCCGTTCTTGAAGACGAGCTGCTGGTCGAGCTGAGCCAAGTTGAACCGGTTCTCGCTCCGTCCCGTTTCGATGTTGACCTTGTGGAGAAACTCTCGCACGAGCTTGACGACCTTGGGGAGGATTATCTTGTCGGGGTTGTCGTCGGGGGTGTTCTTGAGGCAGGCTTCGAGGAGGAGAGGGTACCGTGCGAGTCGAGTCGTCGGTTTCGTGAGGTACCCATTGAGCTCGAGTTTGCGCGATTCGGGCATGCGCTCCGTTTCCTGCGATTGACCGGGTTAGCGCCAGCCTGCAAAAGCGAAAGCGAAAGCTGGCTCACGTCGACAAACTTGGCAAAGGCGGGGTTGGATCCTTTCTCTTTCTCAAACTCGTACTTGCCGTAAAGCTGATGCGCGCCATACTTGACGAACGGGCCAAAGTGCGGGACGAGCTCGAGGAAGATGTCTCCGACCTTGTCGACGACGTGGGCTTGCTTCTGACGCTTGTTGAGCAGGTCGGCGAGGCGAACGTTGACGGCGTGGATCTCGAGGACGTTCCAGAAGACCTGCGTGACAAAGTCCTCGCGACGAGCTTCGGGAATGATGTCAAGCGTTCGGAGGGGCTTGATCCAAGACTGGTGGGTAGCTTGAGGTTAGGACGAGCTCGGAGAGGGGAGGAGTCCAGAAGAAAGAACGCACGTCGCGGAGGTACTCCATGTCGCGCACAAAGTCTCGCTCGGTGTAGAAGACCTCGTTGAGCGCCTCTTGACGCTTCTTCTCCGACTCGGACGTCGAATCGGCCACGTCTTGAGGCACCGAGTGAATCCAGAGCGACCCAGGTTCCTGCAGACCGCCGCACGATCAGCACGTCGTCCCACACCTCAAACGGAAAGAGAATGAAGCGCACCCGCAAGTCGCCCAGACTCTCCGAGCTCAAGCTCCGCTGCAATCCAGGCTTGGGCTTGAGGTTCAGACGTGCCTGCTGTTCGAGCCTTCGCGGGCAGGCGATGCTGTAGCAAAGTCGGTCCCTCGTGCACGTCGGCGAGTAGCAGTCGGTCAGGAGCGTAAACACTCCAGACGGGAACGTCGACTCGTCGCTCGCCACCGTGTCCGTCGTCGATCCGGCCCTCGCCGCCGCCGCCGCTCTTCCTGCCGCAGCGTACTCATCCCCGACGGGGGTGAGGTCATCCGACGACAGGAACGCCCCCGAGAGGCGCTCCTTGAACTGGTACAGCTCGAGCGGCGAGTCGCGCAGGCGGTGGTCGTACGTGACGTCGTGGAAGAACTTTTGGGCGTCGAGAGCGCGGCCGAGGAGGAGGGCGAGGTTCCGATCCGTCGTCTTGATGATGTAGGCAATCTTGTCGACTGCATCGCGACCATCGAACGTGTCCGAGTAGACGAGGCCATCCTTGACGCGCTCGTTGACGGTGATGCGACTCTTGAACGCCTCGGCGACGCGAGAGAGGAGTGCGGGGTAGACGACAGGAGCGCGGCGGGGGACGACGGCGGCGCCATTGACGGAAGCGGGGGTGGGCGTGCTGCCGGAGTTGGGACGTTCCGAGCTGCTGGAGAAGGAGAAAGCGCGGTCCTGGGGGTGGGTGGCCTTGGGTTGTGTGGGGAGAACCCGTACGGATTCGGAGGAGCGCCGGCTGTGAAGGGACGTGGCGTAGGTGGAAGGGGGGGGA
>JANGFH010000134.1:0-10468 GCA_025758715.1 Glaciozyma martinii | reverse complement strand
GGAGAGGCGTTGGGGTGGTGGGGGTAAGGGTGGGCGGCGGTCGAGACGGACATGAGGGAGGGGTTGAGCGGGAGGAGAGGTCGAGGATCGTGGGAGGTGTTGCCTCGGTAGAGGGAGAACTGGTCGCTCTCGCCCGAATGTCGGCGGGAGAGATCGTGAGGGCCGCCGTACTGGGGTTGGTCGTAGTACTCTGCGGAGGAGGTTTCCGTCAGCTCCCTTTACTGTCGTCCCAGGTGCCAAACTCACGATAGAGGGAGGTGGATGATGGCCCGTGCTGGTCGAACCCGTCTGCCTCCTCGATGACGCCCGAGCCGTACAGCGAGTTGACAGAGCTTCTCTGACCTCCACCTGGCAGTGCGCCGCCTCCGTCAGGGTGGTACGCTGACCATTCCGCCGAATCTCGCGCGTCCAGAGGGCGAGAGCTCTCAAAGCCGTAAAAGTCGTCGCTGGCGGGAGTGAACTCGGGAAGGCGAGGGGGAGAGGAGGAGCAGGGGAGGTGGGCGGATGAGACGGAAGGGGAGAGGGACACTGGCGATCCGTTCTTGCGCTGGGGTGCCGTCGAGTACTGGTGCTGGAGGGAGGTGGCGGGGGTTCCAGACGTCCTCGAGTAGAGGGACGAAGTCGAAGCGTTGGAGGGCCCCGAGGCGAGAGTTGGGGCGTAGCTCGACCGGGGGGAGGAGTAGTTGTTTCGACTGGCGCTGGGGTCGAACGAATAGTCGGTGGGTCCATCGGGAGGGAAGGCGCGAGAGTAGCGGTCGGGGGGTTGCTGTGGGGGTGGTGGCTGTTGTTGCTGCCACGAGCCTTGGTAGAGGTCGGGGGACTGGTACTGCTGGTACGAGGACGAGTACTGGAGTTGCCTCGAGGGGTTTGTCGAGTCTTGGTAGGTCGACTGCTGCTGGTACGGCGAGTAGGGCGACTCGGACGACGGCGGATAGTAACTCGAGCGCTGACCCGCTGCACCCCCGCCCATGTCTCCTCCTCCTCCTCCTCCTCCTCCTCCTGGCCCGATCTGAGATCGAAAGCTTCCCGCACTGGATGACCGTTGACCTGGTTGAGGTTGTCGGTACGGGGGTTGAGAGTTGGCGTTGTTGATGGTCGCGTTCGAGGGTCCGGGAGGAGGGGTGTTGCGCGCTGAAGGGTAAGAGGGGGCGGAGGGTCGACTGAAGAGCTCGGCGTAGGCAGTATTTCTACTATCCCGTTGAGGCTGCTGCTGCTGTTGTTGCTGCTGCTGCTGAGGGTAATAGTTGCTCATCGTTGTCCGCCGTCGTCGTCGTCGAGGGGAGAGGAGGGGAGAGCGAGTCGGGAGGAGGAGAGTGAGGTTGTCGTTCAACTCGCCCCCGTACAAGTTGAGCTTTCGGGCTGGGGAGGAGGGAGGGGGGGAGAGAGACTCTGGCAGGAAGAGGAGTATTACAAAGTAAGCAAATTCCATAATGAAATTCGGAAGTAACAGATTTTGTAGTCTTTTTTGACATGGGCCGAGTGGTTGCCGGCTAGTCCCCCTCGTTTCCCTTTCAAACCACTCTCTCTCTAACTCAAATGCTCTCTCGGACTGCTGCTCGAACGCTCAAGACTAGAGTCTCTTCTTCTCCTTCAGCTATCTTAACCCGCAGGGCTTATGCTAGCGAAGCCGGAGTAGATGCTGGGGAGTACTCGCGTGGACCTTCGTTTGGTACGTCTTCCCTCCCAACGGCGACGACGACGACGACGTGCAAAGGGCAGAGCTAACCAGCAGCCCTCGCCAGGTCTCAATGAGGACCAGCTCGCTTTCCAGGAGCTCGCCAGGGACTTCACCGTGAGCTCAATCACGAGCATGTTCTCCCACCTTTCTCCGATCTCGATCTCGGGCTGGAGGGTATCTGAGCAACGCGACGGAAACCTGTGCGGGTTCTACTGTTGGCTAGGGTGGTGGCTGGGGACTGGGAGGAGCTGGAGGAGACACAACCCTCTCACCGATGATCGCATCGACTGATCTCCTTGGGAATCGCAGGCAAACGAGATCACGCCGGTGGCCGCTGCCCTCGACCGATCCATGGCCTACCCTTGGGACATTATCAAGAAGGCGCACTCGACTGGTCTTCTCAACCTTCACATCCCCGAGGCTGTGCGTGATCCGTTCATCTCGGCGAGCTCTGTTCATCCACTGACTAGGATTGCAGTACGGCGGTCCTGGCCTTCCTGTCCTTTCCTGCGCTCTTATCACTGAGGAGCTCGCGTACGGATGTACCGGAGTGCAGACTGGTACGTTTCGCCGTTCCTTGGGATCGGATCGGCCCTGACCCTTCGCAGCGATGGAGGCGTGCGGACTCGCCCAGGCTCCCCTCATTCTCGCAGGATCCGAGGCGTTGAAGAAGAAGTACTTGGGACGCTGTGTCGATGAGCCGGTGGTCTGCGCGTACGGCGTGAGTGAGGTTGGAGCTGGATCGGACGTCGCGGGGATTCAGACCAAGGCGGTCAAGGAGGGAGATCACTACGTGCGTTCATTTCCCGGTACCTGGACAACCAGCGCGTGCTGACTGAAGCTGTTGTCGAACCAGGTTCTGAACGGATCCAAGGTGACTCGTCGATCCGCAAGCCAGCGAGGAACAGTTCCTGATGCTTCCCTCTTTCCAGTGCTGGATCACCAACGGAGGCTTCGCCAACTGGTACTTTGTCCTCGCGCAGACCGACCCCAAGGCTGGTCACAAGGGCATGACTGGATTCATCGTTGATGGCGACACCATCGGCATCACGCAAGTCTCCATCGCTCCCCAGTCCCCCAGTCTGTCCTAACTCTCTCTCTCCCTCGCCTGCGCAGGGTCGACCCCAAGCTCGTTAACATGGGACAACGCTGCTCGGATACGCGCCTCATCAACTTTGAGAACGTCGTCGTTCCCGCAGAGAACGTCGTTGGAAAGGAGGGCGAGGGCTTCAAGGTGCGTTCGACCCAACGGGGAAACGTCTTTGCGATTACTCATGGCCTGCTCGCAGATCGCGATGGGAGCTTTCGACATCACTCGTCCTCTGGTGGCGGCTGGAGCAGTCGGACTTGCTCAGCGCGCCCTCGCCGAGGCGGCCAAGTACGCGCACGACCGGAAGACCTTCGGCAAGCCCATCATCAAGCACCAGGCCGTCTCGTTCATGCTCGCCGAGATGGCGATCGGAGTCGAGAGCTCCCGAGCGATGGTGTGGAAGTCGGCGTGGATGAAGGACGCCGGGCGCAAGAACACGTACTACGCGTCGATTGCCAAGGCGCTCGCTTCGCACCACGCCGTCTCGAACGCCAACCTCGCCGTTCAGATCTACGGTGGAGCAGGATTCAACACCGAGTACCCCGTCGAGAAGCTCTAGTGCGTCTTCCTCCCTGTTCCCCTGCGACGCGTTTTCCTGACTCTCACCTCGTTGCAGCCGCGACAGCAAGATCGTGCGCAATTCCCCCACGCCTCCTTCGAGTCCTCTTACTGACCCTTCCCCCCGTACCGCCACAGTTCGAGCTCTACGAGGGTGAGTGACTCGCTTCGTCGATCCCGCAAGCCGAGCTGACTTCTTCGCTCCTCCTTCCTCCTCCCCTGCCGCTTCTTGACAGGCACCACGCAGATTCAGAAGATGATCATCAGCGGTTTCGTTGCCAAGGAGTACTCGTCGTGATCGAGCCGAGGAGCAGGAGCAGGAGGGGCGGTTTCGAGAGTCCTGGAGCCGACGAAGTGGGAGCTGCGTTAGACGTGCATTCGATCCAATCTGCATCCTTTTGATTGTTGCAGTCCATCACGGTGGAGCCACGCTGTACATCAGCTCCCCCCTCCCTCTGCCCCTCGCGAATACACAACTCCGGCTGCCTGGCGCCTGGCGCCTTCCCCCTTGTCCTTCAGTTCCCTTTAAGCTTTGCTTCCGTAAAGAGCACATGGCGTCCAGCTGCACATCGAGAGAAGTGAGTGTAGTCCTCCCGAGACGAGAGGAGCAAATGCGCGGCACCTTTAGGATCAAACTGTGGGCAACGGGATCAGCAGGCGTTCCCAGCGGTTAGCCAGCACGCAGCAGTTGCTCACCTTCATGAACGCCAGCTTGGTCTCGGCCGTACGGGGACGCTTGGCGATGTAGCTGAACCCGGTCTTTGCGCTGCTGAGAAGCTTGACGATAACCAATCTGGAGAGGGACGAATCAGCTCTGGTGCGGTGGGAAGTCGAGCGCTAGGTGGGCTGACCTTGACTTGGCCTTCGCCATCTTGTTCTGGGCGGGTGGAGAGAGAAGAAGGAGGGAGACGCCTTTTCGGAAGTTTGAGATCGTTTGAGATGTGCTCCGCGCGAAGGGCCTCTCTCTCTTTCCTCCCTACAGGAGCTCCTCGTGCCTCGAAAAGTGCTTTGGTACGGAATATAATTCACTATTAATCGTACAGGTCCGACGCCCTTGCCCTCTTGCCTCCCAACCCCGCGATCGAAGGGTGGACCGTCGACTTGGCCTCGGTCCACTCGTCCTCCACCTCGTCCACAACGACGTTCGCCACCTCCTCCACCTCCCGCTTAATCTTCTTCTTCACGTGCGTCACCGCCATAGGCTCCTCGCCCTCCTCGACGTCGAAACTGAGAGCGACTTTCGCCTTGCGTTTCGACTTCTTCTTCGTGGCGTCGACGTCGGGCTTGGTCGTGCGCACGGCGGCAGAGACGAAGCTGGGTCGATAAGAGGAGATGTTCGTGCTGGAGAGGGGGACTTGGGAGGGTTCGACGATGGGTTCTGGCGGGACGACGTCGGGAAGGGAGGGGGGAGCGAGATCGCGAGGAGGAGCAGTTGTTGACGACGCGGTCGCAGGCTGGACAGCCGACGATGCAGCTTTCGAGCCTTCCAATCCGTCCTCAACATCGTCGTCGTCCTCGCTTTCGTCATCGCTGTCGGCGAAAATGGCTGCGAAAATGTCGCGAGGAGCCCTCTTCTCCGTCAGCGTCTCGGCGCCTTGGGCTTCGTCGTCTCCCAGTCCGACGGTCGCCAACGTCGGAGCGTCCGGTGCTCGAACGCGAGTGCTAGGTGCGTCGGGAGCGCCGAGAGGCTCGGAATCGATGGTCGCCAAAGCCGCGCCGCTGCCGTCCAACTGCTCGATCGCGGGTTGAAGACGTCGGAAGCCCTGACTCTGCATCAACGCCTCCATGCTCGCCTTCCCAAGCACCTCCTGCGTGGGTCCCCGATTTGCATCAAAACCTGACCGCGTCGCTTCACTCCATCCTCCTCCGGCCTCCGCTTCCTCCTCCTCTCCCTCCTCGTACGGGACGCGAATGCTGAAACGCTTGCAGACGAGGCGAGCAGGTCGGAAAGGCTCCGACGATCGCGTCAAAGGGCCAAACATGCCGACCCTCGCAGCGTTCTGAGCGGGCGTGAGCATCTCGGGACGCTCCTGCTCCGCTGATGCTCCTCCTCCGTCCGTCCCGGTCGTAAACGCCTTTGGCGGTGGTTGGTAAAGACCTGGAGCGACGGGCGCCGCTTGGAGAGTCGTTCCCGAGCCGCCGCTCGTAAATCGACCTGCGAGCATGCCGGTGACGGGCTTGAAAACGCGCGCCGCCCGTGCGTAGTCGTCCAGCTCACGATTGAGCTCGGCTATGCTCTGCGTCACGCCAGAAGGAAGCTCGCGAGGGCCGAACGGGAGAGTCGCGGCGGATGGAGGAAGGAGGTGGGCTTGAAATTGAAGGTAGAGGGTGTAGCGGGCTTGTCGAGCGGGGTCTGGGGAAGTGGATGATGCAGAAAAGGGTTGGAACCCCTTGAGGGCGGCGAGAGCTGTTGGGCCATCGAGAGGCGGAATGACGAGAGAGACGACGACGTCTGGCTGCCGCGGTGGAAAAATTGACGATAAAGGAGTGCCGTGGGTGGGAGGTTTCGAGATAGAGGCGATCCGTTCCTTGTCTTTCGCAGACATGTAGTCGAAGACGGATTTTGGAAGGGGAGGAGGAGCATTTTCGCCGAGAAGAGCTCCTCGCTGGGCAGAAGGTTTGCGGTTGACGTTAGATCTTTCCAGGTACGAAGAAGCCAGGCAGGCGCACCTCTTCCGCGTCGAGTTGGCGTCCCTTGCCCTTGTCTTGCGAAGCGATGGAATCGGTGTAAATCCGCTTCGGATCTGGCTGCCAGCCTCGTGGAGGTGCGGGAGGAAGTTGAGATCTGCCAGAGCCAGAAAGAGACGCGTTAGAATACGACTTGATCCTGCGAGAAGAGTGGACGCACGTCGAAGGGCCTGTAACCACATCTCGCTCAACGTTAAATCCTGCGATGACGCGACTTCCATCGAAAAAGCTCTGCGAAGACGTCGACACAGTGGGTCTCTGCGTACACTTGGGGGTCAGGGATCCGGAATGCGTCCTGCACGTCGCAGCACCAACGCACCTTCGCCTGCAGCCGGGCGCCCGTCCTACTCCCATTCACGAAATGCTCCTCGTGCTCTTCATCGACTTCGACAACGCCCCAGCCCTTGACATCGCCAGAAGGAAGCGCAGAAGAGCCCGCGTAGACGTCGTCGGACTCCAGCGAGACGAGGGCAGCGGCACTCGAGCTCGAAGCCTGCCGGTAGGAAGACGCGATGCTTGGCCCAGGCGTGTATCCCAGACCCCAGCCACGGTCTGTTGCCACGCCGACTTCTTCCAGCGTGGCGAGCGGTCGATCCAGCGGCGCGTAGTAGTGCTTCGCGGCCTCGTCGGCATCCTCGTGTTCCTCCTCGAACTTCAGTCCGAGATCCTTGGCCTGCTTTCGACGCTGGTCGAGCGTAACGCGAGGCCCTACCCCCTGGCCTTCCCTCCAGCCCATCCGTTGCATGAGCTTTGCCCCGATTCGCGTAGAGGCCGGCTGGATGAGGGACGCGAGGAGAGCGGTGGCGGCCGGTGTGGTGGAGGGGACTGCTGAGAGGGAAGGGTCGTAGTTGCCGAGTAGAGGGTCGTAAGACGTCACGCCGGGAGCGGCGTACGCAGCTGCTGTTGAGAGGGTTCGGGAGGAGGTGAGGTCGGCGAGGTCCTGGAGAG
The DNA here is from genome assembly GCA_025758715.1 of Glaciozyma martinii. NCBI lineage: Eukaryota > Fungi > Basidiomycota > Microbotryomycetes > Kriegeriales > Camptobasidiaceae > Glaciozyma > Glaciozyma martinii. Next base: position 3,506 of record JANGFH010000134.1, on the reverse strand, counting down.
AGGAGAGTCAGCAACAGCCCCGCTGCTCTCCAACTGGGGGACCACCTCACCTCTTCGTCCATCAGATCCTTCGCAAGGTCGACGGTGGTCTTGGCTCCACCTTGAGCTCCTCGAGCCACGCGAGAGGACTTGAAGGTGGTTGGTGCCCAGCCTGAGGAGGCGACGTCCTTAGCTTCGGTCGTGCGACTCCGGGAGCAGGAGTAGACGTACCTTCTTTTGAGCCCACGGTGTTGAAGTACCCTGCACTGAATCCCCCGGTGAACGCTCCATGAAGCCTCCGTCTGGCGGGTCGTCAGCTTGCTCCCTGCCAGCAACACGAGAAGGAACCTGAGCGTACCTGCCCTTCTCGTCCACGACCTCCTGCTCCCAGATCGGCTTAAACTCTCCTACGTCGGCCTTGGATGCGAGGGAAGGCAGCGGCGTTCCGAGCGAGACGAAGGACTCGAGGAGGTTGCCAAAGCCGCCTTGAGTCGAGCCATCCTCAGCCCGCTGCTCGACCTTGCGCTTGAGTCGCGAAGTCGCCATCAGGAAGCTTGTGCTGCAAGGGAGCTCTCTCAGGCGGTTGAAGAAAGTCGACGAGTGGTGGGAGGAGGGGGAAGAGACAACGCGGCTGCTTTCGTGTTTCGGCCTTCTCTCCCTGCAACTCCCTACAACTCCCTACAAGAACGCTGACCAGGATCAGAGGTGTAGACAGCGCTTATTGTATATCCCCAGCTGTTCAGTCCTCCTCCTCTTCTTCCTCTTCTTCCTCCTCTTCCTCCTCATCTTCCTCCTCCATATCCAGCTCCTCCTCGCTGTCGAACGCGATCTCCTCATCGCTCTCTTCCTCACTGTCCGACTCCTCTCCCTCCTCCGCCTTGGCAACCTGCTCCGCCATTCCAATCGCGCAAACGCATGTCAACCTCGAGCCGTCCGTGTCGTAGCTTGCCGAGGGAGGGATGTCGACTGGGTCGGTTCCAGGGATGTGCTTGCCGCCGGCAAGCTTTGAGAGCACAGCGAGGTCGTACAGGTTGATCTTGCCGTCCGATGAGATGGAGCTGAGGATGATGGTGGAGGAAGGGTTGGTGGGCGAGTCGTCAGGGCAGGCGACCTCGAGGAGATCGAGCATCTTGACTCTGTAGAGGAGAACAATTGTCAGAGGGGTGCCGATCGAGACCGCTGGCGGAAAGCCTACCGATTGGCGTGCCCTGACAGCTGTGCGAGCGCCTCCAGAGGAGATCCTTCGCCATCGGCGGAGGGAGCGGACTTGGTGGTGACGTCGAACACGCGCGTCTTGCCATCTTCGCAAGCGACGAAGAGGTATTCGCGCTGGCTGGGATCGGTGGCATCGATGGGGAAGTAGCAGAAGCGAACGTCGTGGAATCGCGAGGGTGCCGTGAGGGTGTGATGAACTGACATGTCCTGCGATGATGTCGTCAGCTTTGAGCATTCGATGCTCTGTTCTCCGACATACGATACCGTAGACAGTCACTGTCGTGCCGCAAATGACGGCAAACTTGGTTCCATCGGTGTTCCAGCGCACGACATCACCCTCTGCGAACCACCGCGAATCAGCAAAGCTCCCAGAGGTTCTCTGGATCTGCGCACCTTCTCCGACCTTCATCGTAGCGACAGCCTTTCCAGCCACGAGATCCCACATTCGCAGCATCTTGTCCTGGCCGACGCTGAGCGCGACGCGACCGGCGGGGTGAGCGTCGATCGAGTTGACTCGGCCCTTGTGGCCCTTGAGGGACCGCAGGAGCACCCAGTCACGCACGCGGTACATGGTGATGGTCGAATCGCTCGACGCAGCGAGGAGCATGTTACGCTGAGCCACGAAGCGCAGGCAGGTGATTGTTCCTGGAACGAACCGATTAGCCAGCCGTCCCTGGTTCCGTTCTGACGCAGAAGACGCACCTGCAGCTTCTCCCTCGAGACTTCCAACCTCCTTTTTCCTCTTGAGATCCCACACCTTGATAACTTCGTCCGTTCCGCCGCTCACGAGGTACTTTCCTCCAACCTTGCGCTCGCTGCCGGTTCCGGGAGAGGCGAGGAGAGAGGCGGAGACGGATCGCAGGGACGAGAGGTGGGCGGGGAAGGAGAAGATGGGGGTGACGCTGAGTTCGTAGGGAAGGTCGAAGGCGGAAGTCGTGCTAGGGACGAGAGTACAGGAGACGCCGTAGAGGAGGCGTTCGTACGATCCTGCGGTGACGATGGACGTGCGAGGTGCGGCGGGGGTGGGGACGACCTTGACAGGCTTGGGACCCTTGGGTGCAGACTTGGCAGCGACCTTCTTCGCTTGAGGTTGAGGAGCCGCAGGTCCTTCGAAGCGAGCTCGCTTCTTGTTCCCCTGCGACGCCGAGGACGGGGAGGGACGGGACTTTTTGTTGAAGGGGGAGGCAGCAGCCTTGGAGGCGATGGCGCTCTTCTTGGGCATCGTGGAAGAGGCGAGGTAAGGGAGGAGGACGAGGAGGAGCAAACTTGGCTGGTAGAAATTGACCTCCAGTCGTTGGAGGTGGTTGTCCTCCTTCCCCCCGCAAGATGATTCCAGCTGCTCGATACGCTCTCGAGAGCAGCGCACTGTCTCAACTGCCTCAGGAACTCGCTCAGGCTCTCCGTAACGCTTACCGCCTCGATCCCTCGGTCAACGCGTTCACCTCCATCGTCTCGCCTGAAGGTGCGCTGGTCAGCGGTCCCGGCAAGACAAGTGCTGACCGAGCTCCTTAGATGCTCTCTCCGCATATGCCATCTCGAGTAAAGGACCGCTGCACGGCGTACCTGTGGCGATCAAGGACCTTCTGTGCACTCGCGACTTGCCGACCACTGCCGCTTCCCGGATGCTCAAGAGTGTGCTCTTCCTGCTTGTTATTCCTTGCGGAAAGCTCTAACACCTTTGTCTCTTAAGAATACAGGAGCCCATTTGATGCCACGGTCGTCCGACTGCTGAGGGAGGCAGGGCCTGTCGTTGTCGGCAAGACGAACATGGACGAGTTTGGGATGGGGTTCGTCCAGTTCCTCCCCTCCTTCCCTCCAAATGACTACTGATATCTCCCTTCAGCTCTGCAAACCTCAACTCGCACTTTGGTCCGACGATAAACCCAGCTGGGCCAGATTCCTCGCCGATGCGCGAGATGCATGTCGCAGGAGGGAGCTCTGGAGGAAGTGCTGCAGCTGTGGCAGCTGGTTTCTGTCGAGTGTGAGCCTCCCTCTCTTTTCCTGTGACCTCCTCCTCACGCTTCCTCGTCCAGTGCACTCGCCTCGGATACCGGTGGATCAACTCGCCTGCCGGCCGCCTACTGCGGCGTTGTGGGTCTTAAACCCTCCTACGGCATGCTCTCACGATGGGGAATGATTGCCTACGCTAGCAGTCTGGATTGCGTTGGGATCATGGCGAAGCGAGTACTGGACGTTCGCACTACGTTTAGTGCGTCCTCGGTTTCTCTTTCTTGGTGCCAAAAGTGCTAACTTCTGCTCGGCTAGATCTCCTTTCCGCGTTCGATGAGAAGGACCCAACCTCTGCTTCGCTT
>JANGFH010000133.1:0-39576 GCA_025758715.1 Glaciozyma martinii | reverse complement strand
CCCTCTCCACCTTCTCCCCCCACTCCCCTCCCGCCCCCTCCACCGCCCCTCTCACGACGACCTGCCTCGCCTCCTCACTCCCCATCCTCCCACCACTCTTGGCCCACTCGCGCAACAACGCCTCTTTGAGAAAGAGGTACGGTCGCGGGAGGATCCGAAGCGTCGAACAGAGTTGTTGCTCGAGGACGGTGAGGAGGTGTAAGGAGGAAGAGTTGGCGAGCGTGAGGGCTCCGGTGGAGGGGCGGGGTTTGAGGGAGCCTGGGAGGCGGTTTTGGCGAGGGGCGGTACGGTCGTAGGAGACTACGAGCGAGTCGCGGTAGTTGGCTTGTTTGGCCGAGACCTGCGCAGCGGGGTTAGGGTTTGGAAGGGATGGAAGGGAGAGGGGATGGGACGAACGCGTTGGGCTTTGGCGTGGTCGTAGCGTTCGCCTTCGGCTAGGGAGGTGACGCCCATGCGGCGGTATTCTTGAAGCTCGGAGATGCGTTTGCGGAGCGCGAGTTCGTCTGCGTGACCGTTAGCAAGGAACGGGGAAAGGACAGAGAAAGACGCACAGAGGAGACCGTCGACAAAGACTTCGCTGTCCTCGGCGGTTTGGATCCTCGCAAAGACCTTGCAGCGGAGAACGAGATCCCGCTCCTCCTTTGTCTTCTTCCGCTCGTTCTGCAGTAGCTGCGATCAAAAAACAACGTCAGCTCCTCTCCACCGCAGAAGGTAGGCCTCGACCCTCACCTGCTTGTAGTTCATCAACCCTCGATCAAAGATCAGCTCCTTCGCCGCCATCCTCCGATCGTACCGCTCGTTGAACATCTCCAAGATGGCCAGCTTGAGCTCCAAGTCGTCCTCGTTCTCGTCGCCCGTGTCCTTCTCCTCGCCCGGTACCACTCCCTCAGGCTTGACCTCCTGGACCTCGACCTCCGGACCCGGCTGCTCGTCGCCACCAAACTGGTACACCTTGCCAAACTCCATGTCCTTGACGAGCGTCTCGGCCTCGTTCTCGTACTCGGTTTCGAACTCGAGGCGGCCAGGCATGAACCCTCCGACCTCGTGGCAAGTTGGTGCGGAAGCGAGAGGTTTCGGCGGAGGGAGAGCTGCAGAGTCAAGGTCAGACTGGCTCTGAGGGAGGGAGGACCGCACGTACTGAGTGGACGAGCATGAAGCTCCTCTAACCGCTGCTTCTTGCGCGCCTGGAACGTATCCTGGTCGATCAGGAAGTCGGCGTTGGGGACCTGCTCACAGGCTCATCAGCTCCCTCCTCCCAGGCCGCTCGCACCGACTCACAGGCATAGGGTACTCGGCACTTTCAAGGTACGTCTTGTGGTAGTGCTCCTCGCACTCCTCCTTCGTCCGCCCTCCCACATGATCCGCCATATCCGCCCAGTTCCCCAGTCCATACAGCTCCGCTCCCTCGATCAGCAGCAGCTCCTCGTCCGCGCCCCAGTCCGGCGTGAAGATGGGGAACGAGTGCGAAGAGATGATTCGGTAGGCGTGGTGCGGGCGGTGAGGACCAACGCTCTTGCCGACGAGGAAGCACTGCGCCACAACAAAGCTCAGCTCCATCCACCTTGCGCGCAGCTCGACTCACCGGCACGCAAAGGTCAAAGTCTGGGCAGGTCAGCCGCTCTGGCCCTTCCCCTCCTACGGGCTTGGTGGTCTCGGCGCAGCGAACGTGGACGTTGTGCGTGATGTCGGCGGAGCACGAGTCGCAGGAGGCTTTGGTTCCTGATTCGAACGCGGGCGGGAGGAGGGAGGTATCAGCGGGGTCCCGCACGGGTTGCTTGCGCTTGGTGATAGCCAGGGCGACGACTGGGGAGGAGGTGCGGGGGGAAAGATGGATCGAGAGAGGTCGAGGAGGAACGGAAAGTGCTAAGGGCCTGCGGCTGCCCCTTGCTCGCTGTCGAGTCTACTCTTGCTGTTCGACGAGGCTGGAGGAAGGATGAACAGTAAAGAAAAGTATGATAACATGATCTACAACATCTCTACAAGATTCACAAACCTGTTTAAGTCGGCGCCCACCAGTCCCAATCCTGCCGCACCTCCGTCCCTGGCGAAACCCCCAATCGCAAGTCCATCCCATCGCCACTCCAAGGCGTAGCGAGCAACACACTCATCCAGTCCTCCTCCTCTGTCGATTCGTACAGGTTCGAAGTCGCCATTGGAAGCGAGAAGGACGCGTCGATTGAGAGGGAGGCCGGGAGGAGGAAGTCGGAGGGGTATCCAGAGGCCGCCGCTGGGTACGTGGGAGCAGCTGTGGATTGTAAAACTGTTAGATGGGCTGAGAGCTGCAGAAGAGCAGAAACGCACGCGTGGGATAGGCGGAGGTCGAAGGCGAAGGCGAGGACTCGAAAGTGAAGTAGCTCGGATCCGGTGTCCGATCCTGGGTCCCCGCGAAGGACGGGGTTGACGCAGCTAGAAACCAGCGTTAGCCAGAGTTCCAGAAGAGTAGAAACGCAACGCACCAGGGATCGTACCGCGTGCTTGCCTCAGCACCTCGGTCGGGAGAGCATCAGCGAGATAGTCGTCGTTCGGCAGCGAGGCCCTCGTTCCTCCTGGAGAGAAGCCTCCAAGTTAGCAGAAGCTCATAACGCCGAGAAGTGGATCATACCCAAGTAGCTGCGAGTGGTATCCCTCCCGACGATGAGCTCGCTCAGGCGCTGCACCGCGAGCGGAGTGTAGAAGCAAGCGACGCCAACTGCTCTCTTCAAGCTGCATCGACGGCGTCAGCTTGCCCCAGCAAGAAGAGGGACGGGGAGAACGCACGTCTCCAGCTCCGAATCAGTCATCTCGTCCTCAGTCGCTCGTGGCCCATTGGCGTCCCCGACTCGTTGCGAAGCGAGGAGCGTCCAGTCCGGAAGGAGGTTGAGTTCGAGAATGAGACGGTGGAGGAGGTGCTTGTCCCGCGACCGAAGATACAGCTGTCGAGAAAGCCTGGTCAGAAGCTATCGCGAGAAGCAGGAGGGATCTGAAACTGACGCCGGCGTAGAATCTGCGAAAGTGAGTTCGTCAGCGAGGTATCAGCGAAGGAAAAGGCAGAAGAACGCACGAAAGAAGCTTGAGACTCTTGCGCACGCGCGAGTACGATTCCACCAGAAGTTCTGGAGCGGAACCCGAAGCCTCTAACCCTCCTTGCCAGGAACAGCGCCTGAGTAGCAGCTTGTGGACGAGAAACATGAGTCCGATCAATCGGGAGTCGGTGAGGACGAGGAGCAGCGCGTTCTCCTGCAGTTCCAGTGTGCTTCCAGGAATCGTCGACACGCTCGAGGCGACGTGTTGCTGCAGTCGCTGGACGAGCGTGTGGATGAAGTCGATTCGTCGCCAGACGGCCCGAATCTCGAGAGCTGCGACCACCGAATCGGAGGAGCCTTGTTGCGTTTGGCCTGTTTCGGGAAGGAGGAATCAGACTGGAGCCCGAAGCGGAGAGGAGAGATGCTCACGATCCAAGTTCGTAGCAATTTTTGCGTAGACACGATAGCAGTTTGCTGTCCATCCGTTCGCGAACGTTGTGAAGCGACTGGGCTCCTCGTGGGAGATGGATCCAGGAGTTCCGAGTGCTGAGAGCGCGCTCGCGAAGTTGTCCTCGGCGAAATCGGGGAGGTGAAGCGACTGGGTCGTGGCGAAGTCACTGAGGTCGGAGAGATGGACGATGCACGACCGCTGGAGAATGGCAGCGATGATCGAGTCGTTTTTCTGCGGAGGCTTCGGTCAGTGCTGCATGGGAAGACCAAGGTGAATGAACGCACGAAGAGAACGAGACCCATCGCAGTCAGCAAGCCTTTGTCGAGGCCAACAACGTCCGACAGCATTCCCCAAGCCATCCTAGTCGCGATCCTTCCTCTCGGAAGCTCGAATTCCTCTGCGCCTCGTCAGCAAACCTTCGCCACGCCCTTTCGAGATAGCTCACCGATAAAAAGTTGAGACAGCGCCACCAAGCTCTCGAGATTATCCTGCCCGACGACCTGCTCAGCTGTCGAGCCGAGCTCGGTCGCAACGTCGACCAAAGCTCGGCACACAGCTTCTCGTCGCATGCCAACTTGCTCGACGGATGATGGTTGCTGACCTCCAGCGAAGTCGCACGCTACGTCAAAAAACTCCTGCAAAGGGATGAACGGAGATCAGGTCGCGAAGCGAAGTAGGAGGAATGGAGAGAAGCGAACCGTTTGCGGAGAGCAGCGAGCTCCAACAGTGCAGACGATGACCACAGCGAGCTGGAAAGAGGAAAGGAATCAGCGTGTTGCGACGAGCAGAAGGATAGAAGGAACGCACCGATCCTGCTGCGTCGAGGGTATGCAAGCGATCCTTGTAGAACGCAATCCGCTCCTTGAGGGGCTGGAAGGCCGGCAAGTGCAGACTGCAAGAATCCATCGCCGCTGCGAAGTCTAAATCAGTACGAGCTTCGAACGCAAGAGAGGATCGACTCACCATCTAGCAAAGTCCAAACCAGACTCGTCGCAATGGAGGGAGGTGCGACCCACGCGGACGCGCTAGTTCGAAAAGAGGAGAGGAGGAATTCGCAGAGAATGAGATGATGGTGGGCGGGGATTGCCTTTACGAAGGCACCGTAGACCAGACTGGCAACGTCAAAGCCTGTCGGAGGAGGAGGAGGCGTGAGAGGGAAGTCGTCCATGGGGGTGTCGAAAGTGGTGAGATTGGAAGTTGAGCGAGCTGGATCTGGCAGCCGAAGATGTATAAGTGGTGGGACGCGGCAGGAACGTGAGAAACGGACGATGGCGCTGCTCTCCGACTCGAGATCGCTTAGGAGCCGCCCTAAGAGGATCGAGTTAGCCCGGGTTGAACGCGCTGCTAGCCTTCTGGCGATTGAGAGCTCACCTGTGCGTCTCGCTATCGTACGTGCATGCATCTCCTCGTCGAACACACCTGTTGAGAGTTTGAGTGTCGCTCGAGGAAGCGAGCGAGCAACAGATCTCACCGTTCACATGCAACCAAATTTCTGGTAGAGATCGCCGGGTCAGCAGGTGTTCGCTGAGCTCGAGTAAAGTCTACTCACCGAGGACAGCGCACCTTGCGAGCTCGGCAGCCATGGCAGGACTTGGGCTCCAGCTTCTCACCCCCTGCCCCTCGCTCCCTCTTCTCCCTCCGCGAAGCCGGGGCCGTCGAGGGGCCCGAAGAGTCGTCACTGCTGCTTGAAGTCCGGCGCGAGAGAGACGGAGGGGAATCTGGCGTCGACGCACACGAAGGGTCGAGAGAGTCGGAAGCAGAGCTGGTGAACGAAGGCGGAGAAAGGGGGATCCCGGGTTCAGCGGTGTCGGCGTACGCTGCAGCAGACGAGTAAAGCATTCCGAGGCTGGCGGGGAGCGTTCCTGCGGTCTTCCCTCAGCGAGGTGAGGAGGAGGAGCAGACCCTTCGTCCACACCGACCCACCACTAACCGGCGGACCTGCCGCCACCCAGAGCGCTTTCTGGAAGCTTCGCAGGCCGCAGTGAAACCCGGGAGGAGGACCGGAAGCAGGGAGCGCGTCTCACATTAACAGGAGATCTTCTAGATGCCGTCATAGGTATCATGCTTAGTGAATGTTGTCTTCAACGATGAAGTATTAAGTCTCAAGCTCAATTCTTATTCGGTCAGTCCGGTAAGATTGCGAAACGAGAGTATTTCGATCATTTGCGGGGACAAAGAGAGCGAGCTTCGGCCGCCGCTAGCTCGTGAGAGCCAGCTCGAACCTACGCGGCGGGAAGACCTTGCGAGATTCGAGCTCGCCACCTGCGGGACCTGCAGAGCTTCGCGTTGAGAGCAGAGAGAACGAGCCTGGATTCACCAAGCGAAAGCAAACGCAAATGTACACACAGGACAGGAACCACCTCGAGCGCCGCTCTCAACCCCTCACGAACGCCCTCCTCACCCTCTCCGCGAACCCAAACGCCCTCCTCTCCCTCATAGTCTTGACCGCCATCCCCTTCCCAGCTCGCCCAAACTGCACTCCGTCTCCGTACGGATCCCATTCGACCTCCTCCATCTCCCTCGCAAGCGGTCGCGCCGCCGCATGCCTCCCCGCCTCCATGAACGTCTTCGCACGGTCGCTGATTTCGCTCAATTGAGCGGAGAAGACGTTGAAGTGGTCCCGCGATTCGCCCGTCTGGCTGCGAAGGAACGTCTCGTAGAGGTGCTGAATTCCTGCGTCTTCGGGGTAAGCTGGTGTACCGCGCAACTTCTCCTCGGCGACGGCGGGGTGGGCCCAGCCGAAGGACGCAGAGAGTTCGACGGTGCGAGTGAAGTTGGGCGAGGGAGGGTCGTAGATGGGTTCGATGAGAAGGCGGTAGGCGGCGAGGTATTGGGGAGGAAGGTGGAGGGAGTTGATGCGCGAGGATTCGAGGGAGGAGGGAGGAGGAATGGAGTCGGCGCGAGGAGGCGAGGTGAAGGGGCTTGGAGGAGAGGGAGGGAGCTCTTGTGGGCCGAGCTGATTGTCGAGCTGACGATGGCGGAGGTGGATCGGCCTCCAGTGACTTCGGAGACTGGGAGCGTCGGAGTGGAGTGAGCTGCTGCTGGAGTGCCGGCCGACGTGAAGAACGAGTGGGGCCGAGCTACTGCGGTCGCGATGGGAGGACCTGCGAAACGAAGAAAGGGTTACTGGAATTCGAGGAACGAGGCGCATCGAGCGACGTACGAGGTTTCGGAAGCGGGTGGACCAAAGTTCCATCGACCCTCCTCAGCTCATAAACATCGTGCGCAAAATTGCAAGTCTTCCCTGAACCAGGCCAACGAGCATCAGTACCCTCGAGCTCTTCCTGCCCGGCACCAAATCCGACTCACCTCTGCACAACGACCGTCCAACCCTCGGAGGCCAGAACCAGCACATCGACCTGCGAACCCCCATCCCATCAGTAGGTCTCCACTTCTGGTGTTTGACAGAAAAAAAACGCACGACCTCCAAGCCATCGTGGACCTCATTCCCGGCGCTTGAGGTCGCCCCTCGACCGCCTCCGGCGGGGATTGTCGATAATCCGCTGGAAACCTGCCGTTGAACGCGCAGATGGCCCAGTCGTCGAGTTCCTCCTGTCCAGCCATCGGAGGAGGGCGTGGCTCGAGCATGATGCCTCGCGCAGACGTGGGAGACATGGCCCTGCTCGTCCCCGCCTCGTTGAACGCCTCCCCCAGCGTCTGCACCTTCAATCCCTCGGCCCCAGTCGCAAAGACGCGGCCTTCCAGAGCAGCAGTCACGATACGAGCGTCCTCCTCGCTCGCGACGTCGATGTAGCCGATCCTTTTGTGGATGCTGACGCGATGGAGGGCGTTCGGGCGGAGGTGAAGGTCGAGGATGGACCGCAGCTGAGGCAGTTTGAAGGAACGAGGGAAGGAGGAGACGATGAGATGGACGCTGGTCGAAGCAAGAGCCGAGCGTTTGTTGGGAGAGGGAATCGGGATCGAAGTCGAAGGCAAAGTAGAAGGGGGAGAGGGGTAGAGGACGCCGTTGTCGACTGCTTCAACAGCTTCCTGCGTGCTGAGAACGCTGACCTGTCAGGCGGAGTTGCCTGAGCTGGACTTTGCGAAACTGTGCATGACGTGCGCCAGTCCATGCGAATCCAACCAGACGAGCGCATACGCCAGAGTCCGCCCACCGGCCTGGCGAAGTTTGTGCTCGAGGCGGAGGATGGGCGAACCCTCGCGCGCGGATGTCCAGGCTGGCTTTGATCTTCAGCGTGAGGGTCTGCTGGGGGATGCAGTCGATGTAGAGGACTGGAAGAGGGAAGGGCTGCGAGGAAGGCGGAGATAGAGGGGCGACGATCGTGGGAGCTGGGGGGGGGAAGGTGGGGAAGGGGGTCGCTGTGTTGAGATGAGAGAGCTGAGTACGTGAGGCGTCGGATTCGGAGAGATGGGGTGCGGCGATGGGGAAAGAGAAGGGGGTCGAGGAGTTGCGATGCTCGTTCGTCGATTCGAGTTCGCGAGCTGCCGGAGCTGGCTCGACCTCCATCGCGTCTGGGTCGGTTTCGACGGCTTCGAGGAGGTCCTCCTCGTAGGCCTGTATCGTATCCGCCAGCTCCTCGGGCTGCTCGTCCGTCTCCATCGCAGCTCCAGCTTCCGCATCGATCCCTAGTCCCGCTGAGCGGATCGTTCCCTCGGCGTCTTCGAGCTCCATCTCCAAAAGGTCTCTCGCCAACACCGCTGCAAGCACAAGCAGACGTGAGCTTCCTCGCCTCCCCACGACGTCCCAGGCCCGACTCGAACTCACCAGCATCGCTCCACCCGCTCTCCCACCCCTCCATCCATTCCAGCGCCTCCTGGTTACCGAATTCCCTCGCTCGATCCAGCGCGTTCGTCAGAGGGCCGTAATGCCAGGGAGAGCCACCGGCGAGAAGCAGCATTTGGAGGATGAGGATGAGCCGAGGCGAAGCGGGGAGGGAGACGGCGGCCTGGAGAGGGGAGAGCTGGTAGAAGAGGTCTGCAGGTACAGGCGTCAGCTCTAGTGTCACCGCGTGCGCGCCTGAACAGAGCGTGAGGTCTTGCGAGTCCGGCGCCTCAGTCGGTCGACTCCCTCCCAGTTCCTCCCGAGGTCCCCCAGAGTTCGCCGCCTTCGTACCAACGCGCGCGAACGATGCCAAAGGCTCCGTACTCACCAGCCTCGTTGACCTTGCTCTTGTCCGAGAGCTGCTCGGGCCAGTAGAGGGTGTGTAGGACGTTCTCCTGGTCGACCGCTTCCACGAGCTTGGAGATACGCTCGTCGCCGTTGAGCTCTCGAGCGTCGTCGTCCATCGATAGCAGCGCTGTACCAGCAAGTTGGGGTGGCTGAGCGTCGACTGAAGAGCAGAGCCCGCGAGGACGTCGACTTCGCGCTCGCGAGACCACTTCGGTTTGGACGTGCTCCCAACGACCTCCCTTGCACTCGAAGGAACAGCCTCTCGCCAGTCCACCAGAGAGCAACCGCCACCGAACAACGAACTCGAAAAATGCAAGCAAAACAACAAAAAGCAATCCACCTCAATCCTACATCCCCTCGAACGCGCTCCTCACCCTCCTCCCCACTTCAAACCTCCCTCTCCTCTCCCCCGGAACCTCCCCCTCGACTCCCCACTTATCCCACCCAATCCTCTCGGGCCCTCCAGCCGGATCCCACTCCCCCTGTTCCCCCCTCTCCCTCCCCCTCCCCGCCGCCTCCGTCCCAGCCCTCACGAACGCCCGAACCATCTCTTCCCTCTCCGTGAACTGCGCGAAAAAGACATTGATGTGATCCATTGATTCTCGCGTTTGGGCTCGGAGGAACGTCTCGTAGAGGTGCTGGAGAGAGGGGTCGGAGGGTAAGGCGGGGGGACGACGGAGAGCGGCTTCTGCGTCCGAGGGGTGCGCGTAGCCGAAGGTTGTGCGGAGGGAGATGGTGCGGGTGAATCCTGGGGTAGGGGGATGGGAGAGGGGTTGGATGAGGCGGGTGTAGGAGTCCAGTTCGGAGGGGGTGAGGTTGAGAGAGGCGATTCGGGAGGAGGGATCGAGGGGAGTCGAGGGGGTGGTGATGGGTGGGTGGGAAGGAGGGGCGGGGAGGGAGAGGGAGGAGGAGGGGGCTGGTGCGTGAGTCGAGCTGGTTGCGACTGAGAGGGATCGCGGTTCGGCTGGAGGGAGGAGCGAGGTTAGCGAGGTTGCGTCGCGAGGAGAGAGGAGATCGTACCCGGGTACTGGAGAGTCCCGTCAAACTTACGTAGCTCCGCTCTATCATGGGCAAAGGCGCAGGTCCGACCTGCGGCGACGGCGTCAGCCCCTTTTGCAGCTACGCGAAAGAACGAAAACGCACCTCGACAGACCCTCCACCCGACCTTTGGAGGAAAGTACCTGCACATCGTCCTAAACGACCAAAGCAACATCAGTACTCCGCTCCTTGGACCCTTCAAGAGAAAGCAACTCACGACCTCCAAGGCGGCATCGACGCTTTGGCGAGCCCGTCCTTGATGACCGCTGGCGGTGTGGGATAATCTGCCGGAAAGCGCCCTTCAAAAGCCTGCGCAGCCCACTCGTTCAGCTGTCCCTGCGTCGCTAGACTCGGCGGAGCAAGCTGTGGAGTATCGCCGAGGCGAGAGGTGGGGGAGAGCGAGCGTTTGCGAGAGGGTTGGTTGGCCGTCGTATCGCGGATGGGAGAGCGGCTGCGAGAGCTGCGACGGCGGTCGAGTGTCGTGCTAGGGGGAGGGCGATGTTCCGGTGGCGAGCGCAAGTCTTCGGGTCGCGGAGGGCCGTACGTCGAGGGAGTCGAGGGCGAAGGGGAGGGGACTTTGGTGCGATTAGGAGCGAGAGCGCGGTGGACGCCGTGCTGCCCGTTCGTTTCCGCCGCCGCCGCGTTGTTCCTCCTCACCACCACCGTCCCGCCTTCCAGCTTCCTCCCCTCGAGCTCGCGAGTAACCTTCTCCAACGCCTCCTCCCCATTCATCCCGACAAACGCGAACGCGAGCTTCCTGTCGAACGGACGTCGACGCTCGCGACCGCAGTGCGCGGGACGATACTGTCCAAGAGTTCGACGAGGTCCGTTCCCGAGAATTCCGCTGGGAGGCCGCCAATGTAGAGGAAGATCGGAGGTGCAGGAGGTTCGACTCGGGCGGGGAGGGGAAACGGGGCCGCAGGAGGAGGAGAGGACCAAGGAACGCCATCGTCGAGCCTCTCGAGCATCTCTCGCGAATCGACCTCGGCGACGCGCAGGATCTTACCATCCTTTAGAGCTCCGCTCAATCCAAAGATCTTCTTCCGCCCGTTCGAGGCGAGCCAGACGAACGCGTACCCTTCGCCCCCTTCGGCTCGCTCGCGGATCCGGTGCTCGAGGTGCTCGGTCGGACCTCCGCGCGCGAGAAGGGCTACGAGGCCGGCGGAAGTGGTCAACGGGGAGATGTTGGAGATGTAGAGCGGGAGAGTCGAGGGTCGGGGAGCGGCGGAGGGTTGGCGGGAGGGGGGAGCGGGGGAGGGAGCGGGTGAGGGGAGGGACGAGGAGAGGGAGGTGGTGGGTTGGAGCGCGAGGATGGGTCGGGGACGAGAGGGCGCGGGAGGAGGAGGATGGGACGAGATGGCGGGAGGGAGAGGAGAGGGCTCGCGAGGTTCGGGCTTGATGGCGATGGGGCGTTCGACCTGCTGGTGTTCGACCTGCCGGTATTCGACAAGCTCCTCTGGTTCGGGCTTGATGTCCTGCTCAGATTCCTCCTCGTCCTCCTCCATCGGCTCGTCCTTCGGCGCCTCCATCGCCTCGTCCTGCAGCGGCTCCATCGTCTCCTCGACAACAGGGTCTTCTTCCAGTCCCTCCGTCCTGAGCCTCTGCTCCGCGTCCTCAATTGGCATTTCCAGAAGCTCCTTTGCCAACGTTGCTGTCCCATCCAATCAGCTTTGTATTCCCACGCCGCGCATCGCAAGAGAGCTCACCTGCTTCTCTCCATCCCATATCCCATCCCTCCATCCATCCCAACGCCTCGTCGTTGCCCATCATCCTTGCACGATCAAGCGCGTTCGTTTGCAGACCGTAGTTTGAAGGCGAGGCGCCATAGAAGAGCAGGAACTGGATGATGAGGAGTCGAGGGGTGGTGGGGACCGAGACTGCCGTTTGAAGGGCGGACAAGGAGGATACAAGGTCTGGGTTAAAAGAAGATTAGCTCAGACGTTCCTCAACGAGCTGCCACGCATCCCCCGAGCCTTCCCCAGCTCCCCTCATTCCCAGACGTGCACCCAAGCGGGCGGACCCAGCTCCCTCCCACCCGGCCCAGCTCGCGACATAGCCCCGCGTCAACTCACCTTCCTCGTCTATCCTACTCCTGTCCTGAAGCTGCTCCAAGTAGTACAGGACGAAGAGAACGTCCTGTTCGGCCATGCTCCTTACGAGGCCAGCTAAGACCTCGTCGTCGTTCGCCGGTGCTTGCGCCAGGTTTGCGAGTGTTGAGCAGGCGGCGAGCGCTGCTTCTGGTTCAAGAAGTTTCCTGGGTGAGTAAGGGAGGGAGAAAGAGACCTCGCCCGTTCGCTCAGAGCCTGAGGACTTGTCGAAAAACGCGACTTGCGTGGGGTGCTCTTGACCCTCTACGACTGCTAAGCACCAATGGCGAGTTCCACCAGAGTCAGCTCCCCGTCCAGCCCTGGCTAATCCTCGCACAGGTCCGCCTAATCACGCAGAACCTCCTCGCCTGCCCGGCCAAGACCTGCAGCTACCCCTCCAACTTCCCCCTCTCGTTCCAAAACGTCGAGACGATCCAGGTCCTCGAAGCAGAGTTCAACGAGGAGTTTATGCGCGGGTTCGTGGGACGGCTCGAGTGGGACGCGTTGAGGAAGAGCGCGGCGGAGGTGAGTTGGGTTTTTGTTGGAGCTGCCGTGCGGTGGAGGAGAAGCGGTCGGGCGACCCCTGGTTGGGATGGAAGAGTGTAGAGCTGGGCTAGGCAAGGGTGGAATGGCTGGGACCAGCTGCGACAAAGTGATGGAGCAGCAGCAGCGAGCGGCGAGCTGACCTTCTTCTCCTGCGCACACAGCTTGGCAACACCGACCTCCCTGAAGCATCTCCCGACCTCTCCCAACCCCAGGATATCCCTATCGAGCTACTCCAAGTGCTCCACCACGTTTTGCTCGAGGTGCGTTGCGTTCTCCTCTCCAACCTCCTCCTGCTCTCCTTCTCAGATGCTGGCCCTCTTGGGAGCAGCCTGGGAGGAGTTGGAAGCGCAAGGAGCAGAACAGGACACATACTAACGGCTCTTCCTCGCAGATCCAAGTGCAGGACGGTGCGATGGTCTGCCCGAGCTGTGGTCACGTCTTCAGTATCAAGGAGGGGATCCCGAATATGGTGCGTTCTTCCCGCTTCCCTTGACTCTCGGGACGGCGTAGCTGATGGATCATCGCAGCTGTTGGTGGATTACGAGCTCAGGAAGTAGAAGGGTGTCGGCTGGAGGTTCATGTTGTAAGAAAGGCTCGCGCTCGACGACTTGCTCGCTGTCTGCTCCCTCTTTGCTACTCCAACCAGCTTCACGCAGCACGCAACGAACGATCTTCCTTCCACCAGGTCTGCCAGACTCTCGTCCGTCACCGTGGCTCAGCTTTCGAGTCTGCCCAACACCACCGCTCACCTCGACTGATGCCCTCCGAATCGACTCGCTCATCAAAACAACAGCCTCCAACGCCCCAGATTCCTCCTCTGCACCTCCTCCGGCCTTCCGAACCGACTTGTACGCCCGCGCACCCGCCTGCTTACCCACTCCCACCTTCGCACTTCTCACGCAGCCCATCTTCTCTCGCCCGATTTCCAACTTCTCCCGTCCCCTTTCTCTCCACACCAACTGGACACACCCTGTTTTTCGCCACTCGAGCTCTCGGTCGTTGCACGACATCGTTCCTGGTGGAGCGTGCGAAGAGGAGGGATGCCGCGGATTTTAAAAGAGAAGTTGGGCGGAGAAGAGCAGGGAGGATCACGAGGGTTTTTCGAGGGGGTTGAGAGCCGTTAATGAGGAGAACTAAGAGTTTTTAACGAGGCGGCGAAGGAGGGGAGGAGCGGAGGTGCTATCCTCGAGGTCATTGCTTTGCTGTCCTCCACGGACGTCCTTCTCCTTCCTACCTCGAACGCTCTGAAGAGGCAAGCGGCAAGCGGCAAGCTGGCGGAGGCTCTCGATATAAGAACTGCTGCCCGAGTGGACGCTCTCGTGGACGCCGTCGCAGCCGACGACACGCTCTTCGTTCTGCACGAGTTGTCGCTGGTGCCTCAACACCTCGTAGACCACCCACGTACGTCCTTCCTTCCAACGATCCCCTTGCCTACTAACCCCTCCGGTCTGGGGCAGACTCGAAAAAGGGCCTCTCCGCCCTGCACGCCGCGTCGATCGCGCGTTCGTCGCTCGGAGTTCTTTCTCTTCAGCTCCTGCTTATTTCAGGCGCGTCGGCCAGGAGGGGAGGGAAGGGGAGTGCGGTCGAGTGGGCAAAGTCTGCGGAGAACTGGGATGCTGTGCGGGTGATGGAGAAGTGGAACAAAGGAGGGAAGGAGAAAGGTGCGTCTTCCTGGCTGGCGCGAGGGGGGCGGGGAGCTGATCTTTCGAGACAGCGGTGTTGGCGAAGGAACTGCTGGAAATGCAGCTTGGCGATGCGGCTGTCTGGATTCGCGAGAACCTGGAGGGAGCACCGCAGGGGAGTCAGAGGTGCGAGGAGTCCGAGGACACGGCGGAGGGGTACGGGGAGGAGATGGACGGCGAGGGAGTGGTCGCTACGAAGGACGACAACGCTGCTGGATCCGACTTGAGCTCCCCGACACCGTTTGACGCCCCGACCTCGCCCATTCGCAACGCTTCAGCGTCCTCCACCTCGATCGCTCCCACTCAGAGCTCAGGCCAGCTCATCGAACTCCTCTCCACCGCCATCCCGCGCTCCTCCATCGGGAACCTCACCCTCGGCGCAGGAAAGAACGGCGGGCAGTACGCGTTCTGCTGGTTCAAGTCCGTCGAGGAGGCCGCTCAGATCGCCGCGACCTTCCACCGGGCCAAGGGTATCGGGGGAGGCAGCATGTGGATCTCGCCAGTGCTGCCCAAGGCGAAGAAGGGGCTTCGGCGGAGACAGGTCGCCCGAGCGAACGGGGTCGAGATCTTCATCCGCCACTTGGCCCTGGAAACGACGCAGGACGACCTCCGAGACCTCTTCTCGCGACGAGTACCGCACGTCGACCTCGTCTCGATCGCTCTCATTCCCTCCTCGACGGGTTTCGGCTTGTCGGCCTTCCTCAAAGTCAACTCTCTCGAGGAGGCGCAGCAAGCGGTCGACGCAATCGAGGGGGAGTTCCTCAACGGGGTGAAGATGGTCTCACGCGACAACAACGTCGAGTATTGGCGAGGAGGTACCTCAGACCGCACCTCTGTGCCGGTTCACGACGCTCGAGTCCAAGGACGAGAACGCGGTCGGTCGCGCAGTTCCAGCCCTCGCCGATCCTCTTCAACGTCCCACCTCCCCCAGCCTTCCCGTCGCCTCGAGCCAGACTTCTTCCCAACACGGTACCCCATCTCCGGTAGGTTTCCTCCTTCCTTTCTCCTGCGATCGCGAGCTCATCGAATCCTTCGCAGTCCCTCACTGGCACCAACACTCAAGTTCGCCGTTTCGCCCCCCTCCTCATCCCTCGTACGCTCCTCCTCCACCTCCGCCCCAGTCTCCTCCGACGACCTTCCACCAGCAGAGAGGTCGTCATCCCCAGCAGTCCAACCCTCCGCCACCAGGATTGACGCAGCACCTCGGCGCTGCTGGAGCCTTCCACCATCCTCCATCTCCAAACTTCACCCTCCCACCCTCAAGCGACAGTCATCGATGCGCCTTCCTCGCTATCTCACCCTCAGCTCCCTCGCCCACTTCCCTCGCCCGCGACATGCAGCCCATCTTCTCCTCGCCAACCCCCTCCTTCGACCGCACCCTCTCCCTCTCCGTCAAATTCGGTTGGATCACGCCTGACCTCGCCACCGGGGGCTATGTACCCCAGATCGAGGTCGTCGACGTCTTGCTCAAGCGCTCCGGGACGGGATTCGGATCGTACGCGTTCGTCAAGGTTGCCTCGCCGGAGGAGGTGCAGCGAGTGGTCACCGCGCTCGACGGCAAGTTCTTGAACGGGAATCAGGTCATCGTGCGCCGCGCCGGCGAAGAGCATCATGAAGATTGGATCGACGAGCGCGATTCCATCTCGACTGGAGGCGACACTCGCTTCGAAGCACGAGAGCGCGGTCGGTCGCGCAGTGCCAGCCCTCGACGCTACTCGACTCCCCACCTCCCCCAGCCCTCTCGTCGCCTCGAACCAGACTTCGTCCAACCGCAGTACCAGATGTCCTGTAAGCTGCGTCCCTTCTTCTTCCTGCGGTCGCGAGCTCACCGAATCCTTCACAGTCCCTCAGCACCAAAACCCTTCGCCGTCTCGCCCCCCTCCTCTCCCCTCCTACGCTCCTCCCCCGCCTCCGCCGCACTACACTCCAGCTACGACGTTTCACCGGGAGAACGGCCACCCTCCCCAGCATTTCTTCCTTCCGCCGTCAGGATCGAACCAGCACGCCGGCGTTCCGGGCGGTTTTCCCCCACCTTTCTTCCAGCTTCCTCCTCCTCCTCCTCCTCCCACCTTCATCCCTCCGCCTTGAAGCGTCCCCGGTCCCCCGCCCCACCCCCCCGCGACCACTACCTCCCTCTCGCTCGGCATGCAACCCATCTTCGTCCGCCCGACCGAGTCCTTCGACCGAACGCACTCCCTCAAGGCCACGTTCGGCTGGGCCCACCCTTCCATCGCCGCGCAGAAGCTCCTCCTCCCCGTTGGGACTTCCTTCCCGGGGGACCCGAGGAAGGAGGAGCGATATCGCGAGTTCCTGAGGAGTCAGACGGGGCAGAGCAGGGAGCACTACGAGGGTTTTTTGAGGAGGTTGAAGACGTTCAAGGAGGAGAACCTGGAGTTCATGGAGAAGGGGAAAGAGGGCGGGTCGGGGGGTTTCTAGGGAAGCTTGGAGGGGGAGTTGTTGTTTTCGCCGGTTTTGCGGCTTTGGAATTCTCCAGGTTTTTGGGTGCAGTACGCTTGTTTGGCAGTGGCTTTGCCTGGCTTGCTGGGCGCCCCCGCTGAAGAGGCTGAAGCTTGCGAAGGAACTCGGATTCGCGGGAGTCCTCGACTCAAATGCAAGATCACCTCTTGTCAACTCCCCCAACGATCCCGCCAGCTGCGCTCCTCCTCCACAGCAGCAGGACTCACCCCTGCTCCTCCTACCTCTCCTTCCTCCGCCACCCAAGCTCCCTTGGAGCCCTAACGCCCCGCGTTTCTCCGCGTCCTCCAGGCCAACTCAAAAAATGTCGTCTCTCGACCCCACAGCGATGGACGCTGCGCCGAGCTTGAATGCGAAGAAGGAGACTGCGCTGGTAGATCCCAGGTAGGCGGCGCCTTCGGTTCGCAAGCTGGGCGATGGGCGGGAGCTGGGGAAGGTCGTTGGTTGGGAAAGCCCCGAACGGAGCTAAGCGAAGTCGATGGGGAGGAGTTCGCTGGGACCTGAGGATTGGGATCGCTTTAAGAGGTCTGGGGTGGGAGTGAGCTGAGCTGCGGAGGCTCGGCGTAGTTGTGGTGGTGCTGGCGACGAGAGGGAAGGAGGACGCATCTTCTTGGGGTTGGGCTTTCAGCAGCCAAGCTGACTTCTGCTTCCTCCACAGTGGAGCTCCCGTTGTAGCTCCCCAGAGCGAGAAAGGCCACGAGGAGTCTGCCGCCTCCAGCGAGCACGTACGCTCCTTCCTCCCATCGTCCACCGCTTCGTCCCCTGACCCTCCTCCGCCTCTCGCTCGCAGAACTACACGCCCGTCATCTACACGAGCGAGGAGGCTCGCAAGAAGGCTGAGCGTGCGCTGGTCTGGAAGATCGATCGGATCCTCATGCCGCTTCTCACGATCTCCTTTGGACTTCAGGTACGAGCTCGTTGTTTCGAACTGCGTTCGATGGAGCTGATGGGTTTCGTGTAGTACTTTGACAAGGCGGTTCTGAACTCTGCTTCCATCTTTGGTATCATCGCCGACCTGGTGCGTGTAGTTCGCGAAGGGAAGGAGCCGAGTCACGTATCTGACTCTCGCAGGGTCTCTCCACGACGACGAACGGCGTAACTTCAACGCTCCGCTATTCGACTGCCAACTCTGCATTCTACTGGGGGTGCGCTCCCCACTTTCTTGCTCCGCAACTCCTCTGATCAATTGCTCGCAGCTACATCATCGCCGTCCTGCCCTTCTCCCTCCTCCTTCGCAAGTTCCCTCTCGCCAAGACGCTCTCCCTCTGCATGTACGTCCTTTTCTCCTCTCACTGTCGAATCTGACTGACGGTGTTGACCTAGCCTCGCGTGGGGCGTAACCGTCCTGCTTACGATCGTCGTGACAAACTACGAAGGGCTCGTCGTCCAGCGCGTCTTCCTCGGTGCCCTCGAGGTGCTTTCTCCCCTTCCTTACTGCGCGGAAGCACGCTGAAGACCGTTCCAGTCTTCCGTATCTCCGGGATTCGTGATGATCACCTCGCAGTGGTACAAGCAGAGCGAGCAGGCCACTCGACTTGGGATTTGGTACAGCGCCACGGGAATCTTTTCAGTCTTTTCGGGACTCGTCAACTACGGCCTTGCACAAGCCGGCGGCTCGCTGGCGCCATGGAAAGCGATGTACGTCCTCCCCTCGTCTCCCCGTGCCCGAAAGCTAACGCCACAACCACAGGTACATCTTTGCCGGGGCATGGACGATCGTGTGGGCGCTCGTCGTCCTTCTCGTCGTTCCTGACAGCCCTCAGACCTCCCATCGCTGGTTCAACGAGGAGGAGCGACGAATGCTCGCCGAGCGGACGAGGGAGAGCATGATGGGCGCGACTGGCGCTACGAGCTTCAAGTGGAGTCATGCGCGCGAAGCGGCTCGCGATGTCAAGATCTACCTCTTCTTCCGTGCGCTCTTCCTTCCCCACTGGAGCAGAGCGAAGTTACTGACACGGGACTCGCAGTCATGGGCGCCGCCATCTACATCTGCAACGGTGGCGTAACCGCCTTTGGCGCGCGCATCGTCGCCTCCTTTGGCTACACTTCCCTTCAAACGATTCTCCTCCTCATCCCTGGCGGCGTTTTTACGATGGTCTCGATCTATCTATTCGCATGGCTCTCGGGACACTACAAGAACATTACGACGCTCCTCATCCCCATCTCTTGCATTCCTGTCGTTGTGGGCTCGCTCATCATCTGGCAAGCATCGTGGGCTCAACGAGGAGTTCCCCTGTTTGGCTACTACCTCCTGCCGTGCTTTGGTGCGCCGTGAGTCTTCTTTTCGTCGTGGGGGAGCGAAGCTGATGGTGATTGAGCAGGTACGTTCTCGTCCTCGCTTCGTCGGCTGCGAACATCGCTGGATCGACGAAGAAGGCCCTCTCGGCAGGTGCGATCTTCCTGGGGTACAACGTTGGCAACATCGTAGCTCCGTGCGTTTCTTTCTCAACCTCCACACTCGCTCCCACTCACGCCGTAGTCACAGGTACCTCGTACTGACGCCCGAGAGAGCAATCAAGTACCGCACCACCTGGATCGCACGTCCCTTCCCTTCTCCTCGCCCGACGAGACGCTGGCTAACCTCTCAACGCAGAGCATCATCATCTGCATGGCCCTGACCGCCCTCTTCTCCCTCGCCCTTCGCTTCTACCTCCAGCGCGAGAACGCTCGACGAGACGCGCTCAGGAACGCGGGGAGCGAGGCGGGATCGACGGACAAGGTCGACGTGCATGAGCGGCAGGAGCAGCTCGATTTGACTGATGGGCAGAACCTCGAGTTCAGGTATAGCCTGTAGGAGGGTTGGGTTCGAAGGTGAGTCGGTCGGCGAACATGGTCGTCGCGAGGCTGACGTTTGCTTTGCGCCTTTGCGGGATCTATTTAGTAACAAAAGCGGCGCGAAAGGGCGCCCGCAGGAAGTGCAATTAATGAAGGGTCTGCACACGACTGCTGCGGGGGAGGAAGTGCTTTCTTCGGCGCCTGCTTCTCGACTCGCACCTCTGCTCTCCTCAACGCGCCCTTCCACCTGCGAGCGAGGAGGACCACCGACTTGACATGCTAACTTGAATGTGCATTCCGCGAGTAGACAACAACAACCTCCTTCAGAAAAACACGCCTCCCCCCTCCCTCCATCACAAGTACCACTGCTGATCCTCCCCTCCGACCACCTCGTCCCACGGCCCTCCACCCACGTCCTGCATCTCCCACACCGGCGTATCAAGCCACAGCTGTCCCTGAAACCCCTCGTCGTGCGAAACGGCGTTCTTAAAGCCCTCGGACACGGCGTTCTGCGCGTAGACGCCAAAAGCTTCACCGGAGAGGTAGGAGAATGGGGAAGTGGAGGGGAGGAGGAGGAATTCGGAGGGAGGAGTTGGGAGGTCCTCGGAGGGAGCGGAGATGGGGGAGAGGTCGGGAGAGGTGTAGGGGGAGGGAGTGGCGGAACCTGGGAACGAGAGTCAGGGCGTGTTTTTCGGGGGAGGGGAAGGTGTGGGACTCACGCTGAACGGGGTTGGGGCGATGGCGGTTGCTTAGGAGCTTGGAGAGTCGCTGGGGTGCGATAGAGGTGTAGAAGCACGCGAGCTGGAGCGCGGTCGTGAGCCTGCGAAGCGAATCGTCAGTTCTCGAGACGGCGGCGGGGAGGAGCGTGCGACTCACCAGTCGAGCTCCTCGTCCGAGACTTCGTACTCGTTCGAGAAAGCGCCTTGATCCTCGCCTGCGCGCTGCACGGCGATCTCGGTCCAGCTGGGAAGGAGCTCGAGAGCGAGGACGAGTCGGTAGACGAGATATTTGTTGTGCGAAGTGGCGTAGAAGTGAGAGTAGAACCTGGCGACACGAACGCGATCAGCTTGACGAATCGGGAGAGGAGCGAGCAAACTCACGAGAGTAGTTTCAGGCACTTCTTGACCCGCAACCATGAATCGATGATGAGCGTCTCCCTCACTTCGGACCCCGCTCCAGTCAGCCCTTCGAGAAACCGATGAATGAGGTGCACGAGACTGATGAGGCGAATGTCCATCTTGACGGCGAGGAGGACCTGGTCTTCGATCGCCGACGAGGCGCTCCCATGGCCTCCAGGAATGTCGTCAATCTCCGAGAGCGTCTGGCGTAGTCGTTGGACCGAAGCGTGGGCGCGGTCAATGTGCTTCCAAAGCGTGCGAATCTCGTTGACGAGTGCCGATACTGCGAAGGGAGATCGAGGTCAGGCGCGTTGAGTAGGGGAGAAAGGCGCGACGTACGAGGGAGCTCGAGAGAAATGACGGAGAAGATGCGGAAGGCGCCTGCCACCCAGGTCGTAGCATTTGCGGTTGCAGCCTGGATGGCTTTATACGAGAGGGGCCCTCCGGAAAGCAGGTAGTCAAGCGCGATCAATAAATCTCCATGGCTGAAGTCGGGCAGCGAGCCGTTGTCGAAAAGGCTGGCCAAGTCGAATCGAGGGATGAGGCTCTGGCTTGTAGAGTAGGCGGAGGTGAGCGAATCGTTTTCCTGTGTGAGTCGAGAGATCAGCGAAGGGGGAGGAGAGAGACGGAGGACCAACGTACGAAGAGTGCCGGTCCGTAGGTCTGCTTCAGGATCGCAACGTCCTCCTCGCTCGAGCTGCGAATCAAGTCGTTGTACATCCCCAGCGCCAGTCGCAAGATGCTCCTCGACCGATCCTTTTGGAACTCCTCTGCGTGAAGACGAGTGAGTAAGAGCGCGGCTTGAGCGAGGTCGCAACGCACCCGTGAGAAGCTGAACAATCGCAATAAGACTCTCGAGATGCTCTCTCCGAGATTCCTGCAAACTGGGCTCCCGGAAGAAGAGGTTGACGGTGAGGTCAACGAGAGCCTCGCAAATCTTGTCGCGCTGCTGGCCGGCCAAAGACATGGGAGTGGGAGAAACGGAGGAGCCCAGGAATGCCTAGAGCGAGGAGATTAGCAAGGGGTGCGCGGAAGGAGCTGAGAGGAGCGCACGGGGAAGGGGTTCGCTCGAGCTCCTACGGTGCAGAGGACTGCGACTGCAACCTGCGAAGAACATAACGTCAGCGTAAGCCAAAGTGGACGGAACGAGAGACGCACCCGCTCCACAGGACTCAGCTTGTCGAGATGCTCCTTGTACGTCGAGATCTGTTCCGCCAACGATCCAAACGCTGGCAGTCGAAGGCTGCACGAATAGGTAGACGCTGTAGAGCTCCAGGTCAGCACTTTGCGCACAGGGAAAGCGCCAACGACTGCTCACCATCCAGCAAGTGCGAAACCAGCTCCTTCGCCACCACTCTAGATTCTCCCTCTGCTGCGACCGCCGACACACTGGCGAGAAAGTTGTACATCGCCGCATGCTGCTCCGGTCCTGCGTTTTGCGTCACGGCTTCGTATATTGCGCCGCACGTTTCGTCGAGGGAGAGGAGGGAGAAGGCGGGGAGGGTAGGAGAGAGAGGGTCGATGTGCTCGCTGGGTGCGGAGGAGCGCGAGATGACGGGGGAGAGGTTGGGAAGAGGTGTAGCCCGCTCTGATCGACGATTGTCAGGTTCCAATAGAGGCGTTGGGAAGGGGAGAGACGCACTGGACTTGGAGGAGCAACGCTTGATACGGATCCGATCCATTGGGGAGCGAGATTGCACATCCTCCCTGCGCGTAACGTTGTTCAGCCCGGGTTGCACCACCAACCAAGAAGCAATCTCAACTCACCCATCGACCTCGTCCCCGTACTCGCAGCTCTCCCCTCTCCGCGTGCAAGAGATGCAGTGGGGGAAGGACCGACTGCAACGAACCTAGCTCCACCCCAGCGTCAGCAGCCTCCTTGCGGCTTCGGCGCCTCAAAGCGTACCTTGCGCTCCCTACAACGGATGCAGCTCTTGTCCGTCGTTCGCCCCTTGCCGCTGTCGATATCTTGAGAGCTTGAAGCGGCGCGGTGACTAGTAGGGCGAGAAGTGGCAAAGTCGGATTGAACGCGGTTGATCACGGGAGGGCGGCGCATGGCCTTGCGCATGCGGGGTTGAAGGGATGGGCACGGGCAGGGGGAGATCAAGCAGAGTGGTGGGAGGAAGGGGGCGAAGGGAAAGAGGCAAAACGCCGACGACGTCGCTGTTTCTTCTCGTCCACAGGGCAGGTGGTAGGCCTTGTTCCTTTTACGTCACTCGTACGGTCGTAAGGTTGGTCGCAAGCCCACGCAGGACAGGAAGAAGGGGCGAGAATCGGGAGGGAAGCAGGGCAGAACCAGGCCGGGACGGGGATATCTTTCTCGCTCCCCAGGCCCTCGTTGGATTCATCCTCCTCCGGTGGGTTGGAGCTGGAGCAGTCGTACACTTGGTCGGCCTACGAGAAGGATCGATGCCATGATGCAGACGACGCCAGGATCGAAGAAGGAAAGCGCGCGATGGTACGAGGGATCCAGGAGGATCAGGGAGAAAGTGGTAGCGAAAGACGCAAAACGCAAGACGCAAAGCGCGTTCTGGAAGCCAGCAAAGCAGCGCGCAGGCAAAAGCGCTTACCGGGAGTTTGTACCACTCCCTTTGAATGTGTAGTCGGCGCAGGCCTGCGCGAAGGAGTCTCTGTCGCGACCTGCCCACGTCGCAAAGCGAGCGCTACCCTCCTCGGTTCACGCAGTGCGCCGCTCGAATCTACCGCGCCGAATCAAGCACAGTCGTTCCTGATCCCTCCTCTGCCAGCCCTCTCCCTCCCCCCTTTCCCCCCGTTTCCTCTTCCTTCTCCCTCGTCGCCGAAAGATAGAATGGCGCACGAATCGACCACTCTCCCTCCAGGCTTTCTTTCCTCCTCCTCCTCTCCCGCTGGCCCATTGTGGAAAGCAGCCTCGAAGTCGCGAAGCATCGAGAGAGACGAAAGCAACGCCGGACTTGGAAGCCTCGCCGCTGGCCCTCCAGTCTCCCTCCTTCGTTGCCTGGCCTGGCCGGCTCCCCGTCCGTCCGAAAGATCGTCGACAAAAGGGTTCGAGTATCTGCATGGAACGCTGTGAACGTGGTTGCGGGAGAAGATCCAGCGAGGACGTGGGGAGAGGTCAGGTGGGAAAGGAGAGACGGGCTGGGAGAGCTGCGTCCCGCTCCCCAGGCTCCCCAGCTGGAGTTGTGTAGAAGGCGTGGCGTATCGAGTCGCACCTGAAGCATCAAGGAAGCCACGTCGGGACTCGAAAGGGAGCCTGGAATTCCGAAGCTGTTCAACACGCGTCGCTAGCTCCCTTCCTCGAAGGCAATCGCTCGCCTCCCAGAGGCGTTCCTCCTCGGTGAATCGCTAGTTTATTTGCTCTACGAAAGCTGGCTGGACACCCCGAACAACGCAGAGAAGAACCAGCGTGCAATTCCATCCCAACCCCCCATCAAGCGCAAACCCCGCCCCGCTCGCCATGCCAGTACCTAAACCCCTCGCTCGCCGCCGCAAACTGACACTCAAACGCCGCCATACTCAGGCAATGAAATATCTGGTGACTCGATCCCTGTCTCCGAGCCTCAGTTCCCGATGAGGCGAGCGGAGGAGGGAGGAACGCACGATGAGGTCAAACGTCCCTGGAGAGAAGCGTTCGGGGAACCCTTCGGCGCTGCGAGAGAGGTTAGTGAGGAAGGGAGGGGACGAGGGGGGAGCGTACTAGATGATCGAGCCGCAGAGGTAGAACACGAGCTCGGCAGCGAGCCACTTGAAAGCCATCGCGTCTGAAGCCTGCGTGAACTGCGTGTTCTTCAGCAAATTTCCTCTCCAGAAAGCGTCGAGGAGAAGGATGTACGCCGTATCTCCACACCGCATGCGCGAAAGGAAGGAACGCCATCCCTCCGACCCCGAGGAAGACCCAAGTCCTGCAACGGCGGTAGGCGACCGTCTGGAACGCAGGAGAGAGGATCACGGAGGATCACGACGCAGATCCCCGCTGCGGTACTCGTTAGCGATCTGTTCAGGCTGTGGGATGGAGTGGGGAGGGGACGCACTAGCGCAGGAGAGGGTCATCAGCCCGATGTAGAGATCGCGCAGGTGGGGATCACAGAAGAAGCCGTAGTAGAAGGAGGGGATGAAGTTGACGTTGCCGAGGAGGAAGATGCCTGGACGAGAAGTCAGTACTTCGTTTGAGTGGGCAGGAAGGAGCGCACCGAGGTAGTCGAGCTTGCGCCAACCGGTCACGACCTACCAACCGCATCAGCTCCCTCCCTCAAAGGATCCACCATCGAACGGACCTTCTCCGAATGCGCGAGCCCAGTATGGAACCAAGCCGAGAACGCAAAGCACAGCGCGCTCCCCAGGAAGAAGATCGCAAACACCAGCGCATCCCCCGCCCCAACGCTCGGTACCTCGTCGCTCGGAAAGGGGTAGATGGGAGTAAAGAGTGCCGCGAGACCGATTCGGGCGAGAGGAACGCGAGGGGGAAAGGGGGAGAAGTCGTGGAGGGTGCAGAGGCCGCAGAGGAGAGTCGAGAGGGCGACGAGGGAGCCGATTAAGTGCGTGTGGATGTTGACTGGGCAAGGTTAGCTGGTGAAAGGGACTGCAGGCTACAGGAACGTACTGTTTTCGTCGCGCAGGAAGCCCCAGGTGCAGACGCATGCTCTCCAGCTCGCCACCTCCAGTCGATAGCCTCGGAGGATGAGTGGGTTGTCCTGCACCCACCAGCCTCGTCAGCTCCCCGTCTCCCAATCAAGCTATCCAAACTGCTTAACCGTCGCCACGTACTGAGCTCGTGATAGTCGATGGTGCGTCGTCCCAACGCGCAGCTGGATTCGTGATCGCTCGCCGCGAGTTTGGTCGTTTCGTAGGTTGGGAGCGGCGCGGTCGAAGGGAGGAGCGAGGATTCCTCTGTGAGCAGCAGCGTCGCCATTCAACGAGGCGAGTGGGGTGGTGGTGCGGCGGGGGCGGGGACGAGAGCAAGTCGCGTGCGTTCGAGCTTCCAGCAGTGAGTCCTCTCCGACGAAGACGGCCGACTTCGCTTCGTTCGACGACCCAGAGTCCGGCACTCACCCAGTCCTGGTTAGCGAAGGAAGTCTCCCCAACGCAGCGAAGCAGTTCCCCCCAGGCCTCGAGCTGAGCTTCGAGCTGCCCCATCAGCTCTGCTCTCCCATCTTCCGTACGAACTGGTTTAACGAGTATTGCATTCCATCCCACGCCACCTCTACTGCGCTCTTAAGCTGAAGCTAGGCCGCATCCCAGAGCCAAGCCCAGCGCTCCTCCCTCCACTCCAGCACCAGCTCCCGCCTCAGCACCTCCTCCCTGTGACTCACAGCTCAAACGGACCTGCTCTGCGTTGGATACCCTCCCCCTCGTCCTGCTGAGTGCTTCTGACTGTCTTGGGTGCTCCGTCGTATTGAGAGCAGTGAGGCGAGTGGAGAAGAGGGATCGGGGGACGAGATGGGGCCTTTGAGCTTTGAGCCTGCTGCTGGGTGATTGTCGTGGGGTCAGTCAGTCGGCCGTAGATAGCTCTCCACTCCTCCAGCACTCGCTTTGAAGGAGGCTGCTGAGGCTGGGGAAGAGAGCTTTCGTCGTCGCCAATCTCCTCTTTCTCTCCTGCCTTCCCCCCGTCCTGTCGTAGCTCGACAGCGCCTGTCCCTCAAGTACGTACCCAGCCTGGTGCCTCACCCAGAGCGCTCACGGCACAGCGCTTGGCGGCGAGAAGAGAGGCTGACACCTTCCCTCCATAGGACACCCTCCTCAAACAGCAAGTCCCTTCGTCACGCCTCCTCCGACCTCGACGCGGACCTCGACCCGCCCGAACCCGTCTGGCTCGCTGTAGAAATGGATTACGCGACAGATGGCGCTACGGGTGAGTCGCAGCGTTGTGTTGTGGCAAAGGGGAGGAGCAGCTGGGCCCGCTTTGTTTGCTGCCAGGCTGTCGACTAGCTTTCCGAGCTGCAGTGGGCGAGTGTGCTGGAGTCTACTGCAGTCACAGCCACAGCCAAGGACTGGAAGAACGCCAGCTGACTGTGTCCCGTCCTCGTCGTTGCAGCGCCAGACGACTTCTCGACTCTCCCCCTCGAACCTCTCTTCCCTGGAACAGAGCTGGACCGTCCCCCGTCCTCCAACAAGCGTCCTCTCGCCTCGTCCCCCGAGACTGCCATGCCCGCCCTCGCCTTCCCCCGAGTCGCGATGGATGGAATGGGCGACAGCGACTCGTTTGGTTCGACCTCTCTCCACTTTGGCGGTCGCTCAGTCGGCATGGGCAAGTCCCTCTCCAGCACCTCCGCCCCTCTTCCCGAAGCTGCCCAACCTACGCGCAAGCGTCTTCGTCGAGGTGCAGCGCGCGAAGGCTCCCCAGCTTCCTACCTCACCTCCCCCGCCGACTCGGACCAATCCTCTACCCCCGCCATCACCTCTCCCGCCGAGGACGCCGAACCCGTCTCTTCGTTTGCCACGTCGATTCGCGAACGGCTAGCGCACGTCAACGTTGACTCGGGACCTTCGTCGCGCGCTTCGTCGGTCCAGGGAGGGAGCACGATCTGGGACAGCACCATCGAGTCGCAGGAGAGCGAGGGCAAGGGCAAGGGGAGGGAGGAGACGGTCGTTATTGGGTCCAGCTCCCCTCCGCCTCGTCCTACTGGCCGCCTCGTGCGTGGTAGGAAGCCCGTCGCCGCCGAGGAGCCTCCCCTCCCCCTTCCTCCCACCTCGTACAACACCTTCCCCGCCTCTACCAGCGCCCCCTTCACCAGCGCCCCAGCCTACTCTCCCATCCCCACCTTTGCCTCCACTCCCTCGTTCGCCCCAGGCGCCTTCCCTAGCCCCTCGTTCAACCCCTCGACTCCGACGACTCCCTCGACCCCGTCCTCCCTTCCCCCCGGCAGCCTCGAAGACCCCGAGTTCCTCCGCTTCGCCACCATGGTCGGCGCCGGTACTCCCTCGAGCGCCTTCTCCCCACTCGACGCGTACGCCGCCTGGGCCAAGGCAGGCAAGGACCACATGGCGGCGATTGGGATCCTCGTCGGTGCGCACCCACGCCAGTCGCCGCAACCCTCGTTTCAGCAGCAGCAGGCGCTCGCTCAGCAACAGCAGGCGCTCGCTCAGCACCAGCAGCAGCAGCGTCAGCCCGTTCGCCTCGGCCAGCAGGGATCGCCCCAGCAGGCACTCCAGTTCCAGCAGCTTCAGTCGCAACAGCGTCCTCTCCACCTCGGCCAACTCTCTCCCCATCTTCAGCAGCAGCCAGGACTCCCCCTCCAGCAGCACCTCCCCGCCAACCTCCAACAACAACAACAGTTCCCCCAGCCGCAACCTCAGCAGATCCGACCTCGCCCCGCTGGAGCCGGCTACCTCCCTCCGTACGCCCCAGGCCAATCCCAATTCCCCACCCCCCCCTTCCCCCAATCCCAATCCCAGTCGTTCGGAAGCCCACACCAGCAGCAGCAGTTTGCGTTTGCAGGGCAGCAGCAGTTCGCCGGGCGTCCAGCACAGGCGTACCCCCAGCAACAAGGTCAACCTCGTCCTCCGCCGCAGCAGCTCTACGGCCAACCCCAGCAGCAGCAGCAGCAACGTCGCACCTACCAGCTCCTCCCGATCCCGACCCTCGCCCCCGCTCCTCCAGGGCAGGCCTACACGCAGAAATCCCTCGCTCAGTTCCATCAACACGAGGCGTTCGTCAAGCAGAACAACGCCCTCTACCAGCACCAGCAGCTCCAGCGGCAACGGCACCTGCAGCAGCAGCAGCAGCAGTACCAGAACCAGAACCGACCGGCGCCCTCGCGGCAGACGCCTCAGCAGAGTCTCATGAGTCGAACGCTCGCTGCGGTACCGCTGTTTGGAACGCCCAAGAGGAGGAAGAGGGCGGCGGTCGGGAGTGAGAGCGAGGAGGATGGAGGAGAGTATTCGGATGGGAGTGGGGACGAGTATGGGGGACCTAGTCCGGCTGTCGTTGCGAGGAGGGACGCTTTGGCGCTCGAGTTCTTCAATACGGCGCAGAAGGATGAGCTGGGCGAATTGGCGGGTGAGTCGGATTTCGTGGTCGTGTGTGGGGGGAGGAGGGAGCTGATGAGGGAACGCAGGATGTAACCCTACGCAGGCGACGCTCGTCATCAAGCTTCGACCCTTTTCCTCGACGACCGACTTTCGTACGAGGACGCGCAAGCAGAAGGGCGTCGGGAACCAGATGCTCGAGAACTACCTCGACGTCATGTCGGGCATGGTTGAGGTCGACAAGGTCCTTTCCGAGTGCGAGCAGATTGGCAAGGAGCTTTCGCAGATCATGAAGATTTGGGCGGAGCAGGGGACGACGGGAGGAGCGCCGGCGCCGACGGCCGACGTCGGATTGGCGCTCGTGGCGATTCCCGAGGCCAACGTCGTCGAGCGGGCGAGCGCGTCGAGTGATCCGATCGTGAGAAAGGCGTTCGAGGGGTATTTGAGGGAGCAGCCGGAGGGAGTGCCGAAGACGATCGTGCTCAAGGACTACCAGATGCTCGGCGTCAATTGGCTCAACCTCCTCTACCACCGCAAGACGTCTTGCATCCTCGCTGACGAGATGGGTGAGTCCTCTCTCCCTTTCACTTCTTCCCCACATCGGCGAGAGCTAACCTTGTGCCATCGCAGGACTCGGCAAGACGGCTCAAGTCATCGCTCTCATGGCGCACTGCAAGTCTCAAGGCGAAGCGGGACCGCACCTCGTCATCGTCCCCTCTTCGACGCTCGAGAACTGGATGCGCGAGTTCAGCGTCTTTGCGCCTGGGTTGAACGTCGAGAGCTACTACGGGAGTCAGGCGGAGCGAGCCGAGATCAGGGACGAACTGAGGGCGAGGGAGGACCTCGATGTCGTCGTTACGACGTACAATATCGCTACGAGCTCGCCGGAGGATCAGAAGTTCCTCAAGAGGAAGATGTCGTTCAAGGTGCGTTCCTCGTTTCGTGCGTTTCGAGCGGGCAAGTGGCTGATGGGCTTTGCAGATGGCGGTCTTTGATGAGGGTCATCAGGTTTGTGGATTTCGCTCCTCGCTCGTGCGCGCGACGTTGGCTGATGATCGTCGTTGCAGCTCAAGAACTCGGAATCGAAGAAGTACAAGGACCTGATGCAGATCAAGGCGCAATGGCGACTTCTCCTCACCGGCACGCCTCTCCAGAACAACCTCCAAGAGCTCGTCGTACGTTCCTCTCGCTCCCTCCTCCTTGCCACGCTCGCTCACCCCAACTCGCGCAGTCGCTCCTCTCGTTCATCCTCCCCGACCAATTCCGCGACGCCAACGAGAGCCTCCGCGCCATCTTCAAAGTCGGCCCAGGATCGCAGGCCAACCTCCTCTCGCGCGAACGCATCTCGCGCGCCAAGAAGATGATGACGCCGTTCGTCCTTCGACGCAAGAAGGCGCAGGTCCTCAAGGATCTTCCGAGCAAGAGCGAACGCGTCGAGTGGTGCGATATGACGGACCTCCAGCGTGAGGTGTACAATGAGGCGATTACGAGGTCCAAGAAGGCGTTGCTCGAGTTGCCGGACGACGAGATTGAGGTCTTGGGCGAGGCGGTGGATGAGGAGGAGGGCGAGAAGCCCAAGCCGAAGAAGAAGGGACCGAGGGCGAGCTCGACCAAGACGGGCAACAAGAGCGATGGGAACGCTTCGTCGAACGTGCTCATGGATCTTCGGAAAGGTGAGTTGGTGGCGGGAGGCGAGGGAACCCCGTTCGTTGACAACTTTGGCGTCGACAGCGAGCAACCACCCGATGCTCTTCCGCAGGCTCTACACGGACAAGATCCTCAAGGCCATGTCGCGCGACTGCCTCAAGGAGCTCGAGTTCACCGATCGCGATCAGGACCTCATCTACGAGGACATGGAGGTCATGACGGACTTTGAGCTTCACCGGTTCGCGATGGGGTACAAGGTTCGTCTCGCCGCGTGCTTCTACGCCCCGTTCAGCGCTGACCTGTTTCCCGCTCGTCGCAGCACCTCAAGAAGTACTGTCTCCAGAACGACGAGTGGATGTCGGCGGGCAAGATCAACACGCTCCTGCGCCTCCTCCCCGAACTCAAGGCGAACGGCGACCGCGTCCTCCTCTTCAGCCAGTTCACTCAGGTCCTCGACATCCTCGAGGTCGTCCTCGGAACGATGGGCATGAAGTACCTCAAGCTTACGGGTCAGACGCCCGTCACGGAGCGACAAGGTCTCGTCGACGAGTACTCGAACGATCCCGAGATCACCGTTTTCTGTGCGTCTCCTCTATCGGGTCGTTTGCTGGGTCGTTGCTGACTTGTTTGCTGCAGTGCTGTCGACTCGCGCGGGAGGACTGGGACTCAACTTGACGACGTGAGTCGCCTTCGCTCTGCTTTCTCGACAATTGCTGACCTTCCTCCAGCGCGAACACCGTCATCTTCTACGACCAAGACTACAAGTGCATCTCTTTCTTCCTTGCTCCTCTTGCGCACGCTGATCCCCTTCTCTCCAGCCCTCACAACGACAAGCAGGCCGAGGACCGAAGCTACCGTATCGGCCAAGTCCGCGACGTCACCGTCATCAAGCTCATCACGAAGGGCTCGCTCGAGGAGGACATGCGCGCACTCGCTACGCACAAGCTCCTCCTCGATTCGTCCGTCTCGTCGAGCTCGCAGTACCCCGCCGTCGCTGGGGCTTCTGCTCCCGCAGCCGAGGACGAGGGGAACAGCGGTGCGGCCGAGAAGAAGATGAGAACGTCGTTGTTGAGCAACGTGAGTTCTCTCTTTGCTTGTGGATTGCTCTGGATGGAAGCTGATAGATGGATTGGGTGATCGCAGCTCAAGAAGAGGTTCGAGGGGGAGACTCAGGCGGTACCGGGGTCGCAGAGAGGAGGCGCCTCTCAGGCTGGTGCTCCGTAATTCCGCTATACTATTGTCATGGATTTGTACCCCAAGTATCCAGCTCAAGTCGGAGAGGAAGCAGTGGACAGGGTCGAAGGCCCAAGGGAATCGCGGACTCTGCTGCAGTCGCTCTGCGCTCTCGACCACTTCCTCAACTTCGCGGCCTGCTATGCCGAGCGACGGGAACAGACCAGCACCGTACGACAACTCGCCGCACGCTGCGTTTCGAACGCTGGAGCAACAGGACGACCCGCTAGCGCTCCATCGAGGTCCCCTCTCAAGCTCTTCACCAGGATCGCGCCAATCTCCTCCTCGTAGCGGGCTTCCACTCCGGCCAAGCTCTCCCGACTCTCACGAAGTCCCCAAGCCCCGCCAGCACCCTCAACTCTTCCTCGGAAACCAGCGAGCAAAGCCTTGGGAATGGTCCACTTCCCTGGAGCCGAAACTCCCTCCCGTCGTTAAATCTCTCGGATGACCGATCGCAGCAGGCTATCTTGGATGAATGGGTTGACAGCGTTTCGCGTGAGCGCTTGCCTGCGAATCACGATAGGGCTGGACAGGGCGAGGTGTGGAGGACGTGTGTCGTTTCGCTCCAGCGATGTCGTTCGGGGAGCTGATGGTCTTTACAGGGCGTTGTGCTCTCGATTTCCTCCCAAGGTGGGCCAGGACCGGTGCATTGGTGAGTGTTCGAAAGGCGTCGTCGGGGTGCGGCGCTGACTTTCCTCGATGTCCGCAGGGAAACTATGCCATACGCTCACAGCGGTGAGCTTGCTTGATCAAAGCACCCAAAGACACTTGCTAACTTGCTCCACCTGCCAGTGAAGGAGTTGAGGCTGCGTCAAGGACGAGCTGACACTCGCTGGCTCGGCATCGACGCGGAATGTGCGTTCCCTTCACCTCATCTATACGACACCCTTACTGATCGTCTGCCAGTCGATTTCGCAGCCTTCGACGAACCTTCTGCCATCCCCAACCAAGCGAACCCTCACATTCCGTCTTCCAACGTCCACCTTCCCTCCCCGACTTCTCGACTCTCCTCCCTCGCTCCCCCAGCTTCGCATCCACCTTTCGCGCACTACGACTCCGCTCCCTCAACCTCCTTCGATCGTTCTCTTCCCCTCTCCATCACATTCGGTTACGTTCGACCCTCGGAAGCTCTGGCCGCCCTCGCCCTCCCATCGCCATTCGCGCACGACGAACGCCTCGATCGTCGGTGCCAAGCCTTCCTTCGCTCGCAGGCAGGGCAATCAGACGAGCACTACTGATTCTTCGATGAGGTCGAGAGGTTTTCGAAGGAGAACCGGAGGTTTGGGGAAGAGGTGCGAAGGATGCTGGTGGGAGGAGAGTGGGATCCGGAGGGAGGAGCGGAGGTGCTGAGGAATTTGGGTGGGTGGGGAGAGGAAGAGCAGTGTGGGGCAGTTTGTGGTGGAAGAGATTGTGCGGAGGAGGTTCCTTGTTCACGAGGAGGGCGACCGAGGCGGAAACGAGCACGGGAGGTAGTGGGGTGCGTTGTCGAATCGAAAATGCTTGCGCGAGAAGCGAGGAGCGTGTGGTGCGAGAAGTGAAGGAAAGCGCAGATGCGTACCCTCTCCGAAGCGCGCTCAGCAGCAGCGACTGTCCTGCAGGCAATTTCGACTTGCTTCTCGAGAGCGATCCGATTCGCACAGCACGTGTTCTCGCATTCCCCACTCCTCCCCAATCCACCCCCTCGAAGCTCCTAGCCCAGTCCTAATCCCTCGCCCGACGATGCGCCTTCCAGAACTTGGGCGACATGAGCGATTCGATGTCGACGAGGGCCGGCTCCTCGTAGACTATCTCGACCCCCCGAGCGCGGCAAGCTTTGCGAAGCTCTTCCAAGGTCGACGCATCACCAATCGTGGTGCTCTCGCATACCAGCGGTAGGTAGATCGATTGGAGGCGATGGAAGGGAGCTTGTCGTGTGATGAGCGCCATCGTGAGCTCGCCCAGTACCGCCTCGTCCATGTCCGGCATCTCTCCTCCCGGCGAGAAATCGACCCGAACATGGTACCTCGACTGGAGTCCAGCGCTGAACGACGGGTCGAATTCGTCGAGCTCGACTTCCCAGAGGGCAGCGACGGGACACTGAGGGTCCTAGTGCACCTCCTCCGGGCTTGCTGACGCGAAGACATCGAGTCCCGCGATTAGAGCGTGTAATTGGTTTGGAATGCGCAGGAATGAGAGGTCGGTGAAGAGGGCGAGGGCGCGAAGGTGAGGAAGTATAGCGGGGGAGAGGAAGTCGGCCAAGACGCCAGGCTCGGTGTTGCTGTTGCAGATGGAAAGATTTTCGAGGAGGAGGGGGGAGGAGGGGAGAATGTTGTCCTTGAGCTGGTCGTCGCAGAGGACTAGAGTGCGGAGATCTGTGGCAACCGTGTTAGCGGGAGCGTTGAGATTCGGAGAGGAGGGCAACGCACTTGGGAGCAACTCGAGCCAGTCCAGCTGTACCCCCGCTAGATTCGAGATGCAGAGACGGTTCAACCGCGTGCAAGCGCTCACGATGGACAGCACTTGCATCCCCGTGGCATCTCCGAGCCCCAGAAGCTGACGCATTTGACGTGGGCAGCGAGCCTGGCGCCCTTGACTCCTTGAAGCTGCTTCGAGAACGAAGACGCCGCTTCTGTTTCCGAGAGGCTCGGGAAGGAGAAGAGCTCTGCCTGAGCCAGTCCGCACCAGGTGCGATTCACGAGCGAGTAGCGACGCAAGATGGCGGATGTGAATTCGAAAGCCCAGACGTTGGGGGTAGTCTGGGTGAGCTGAATGATGCGGGCGATGATTTCGGTTGGGAGCTGAGGAGGAGGGTGGGGAGGGGGAGGGGCGTCTTCCACGTCCTGTGGAGGAAGGTGTGGTCAGCTCCTCCGACGCGAAAGGCTACGCCGCGAGCGCTCCTGGAGAGGCGCCAAGCGGGCGGAAAGGTCCACGTACTTCTGAGAGAGGCGCTGTCCAGCGAGATCTAGCAACGAGCGAGTGGTAGGAGGGGAAGAGGCGGAGGGCATTTCGACTTGCGGCTTTGGACTGAGCTGTGCCGCGCCTTTGGCTCAGTCTCGCTCAGTCCCCAGAGCTGATGCGTTCCTGCTAGTAATGCTAATGCGAGGTACAAAAAAAGAGAAGGAACTAACGACCCGAAATCCTGCACCTAAGCTCCATCCTCCGACCAACCCCACTGAATCGCCAACCTCGGCACCGCGTCCACAAAGCCCTTGTTGTGCTTCTTCCCCTCGTCCTCCTCCTCCTGCAAACGCGCGACCCAATCGGTCCACTCGTCTGCACAAAGAATAGGTCGTTAGCTCCAGTTCGCGCGGCAGAAGGCGACGAAAACGGACCCAGAGCATCTGCGACGAAAGCCGGTCAGCGAACGGCGACGAGCACGAGAGAGAGGACGACGCACCTTCGTAATCTCGAAGCCCGCGCACAGCGTAGGGATGAAGCTTCTTGTCGTACGCCTCCGCCATCTTCGCAAGGTACTGCGTCGGAATCGCAGGGACCGCCTCTCCGCTCTCCTTGAACATGTCGAGCGCCGCCGGGGGCAGGATCGAGATGCGTCGCGAGAAGCGCAAGCTGACGCGTGGCGAGACGGCGGAAGCGTTGTGCGGGTCGACCTGGCGACGAATGTGCGAGGGGAAGACGGTGTCGCCGGAGAGGGTCGAGGAGGTGGTCGATGCCGAGGAGGAGGAGGGCGGATCGACGTCGGATTTGGGAGGAACTCCACCTTCAAACTCAAAGGAAAAGAAGGCAGGACTGGAGGGGCGAACCGACTTGCGTTTTGGGGAGGTGAGGCGGGGTGATAGGATCGACGCTGGAATCGAGGGGAGGTCCGATTCCGGAGTCGAGGGCGCTGGCCAGGTGCTGTCGGCCTGCGCGAGGTCGACTGGAGGACGATCGTCGAGCCCCGCAAAGCTGTCCTCCGAGGTCCGGTGGTAGTCGGAACTCGAAGGGAGGAGGAAGGGGTCGATTCGCGCCTTTGGGACGACCTGGCGGACCTTGTTCGTCTTCGCCTTGCCGAGTCCGACCTTGAGCCACGAAACGACTCGAGCGACCGTCGCGACGTCCTTGAGGCCTCCCGACTTCCTAGGCTCCGCCGGCGTCATCGTACGCACGAGCTCCTGCGGCTCGTCGTCCTCCGACTCCTCGTCGACGTTCCCGACCAGCTCAGCGACGATCCACGGCGCCTCCTTGACGCCTCGCGTCGAGCAGATCGTCGACCGCTTCGGGTTGAACAAGTCGTCGTCCGTAAGGTTGTCGACGGGCTCGAGCTCGTCGTGCCGCTTGCGAATCCCCTCGAGACGCATGTTCATGAGGCCAAAGAGGCTGACGATGCGAGGGTCCGGCGTGATGTTGGGATGCTGCTCGGCGGCGACGATTCCGAGTCGAGCGAGACGCCAGACGAGGAGTCGAATGAAGTACCCTCGTACGCCGGCGTTCCAGTGGAGGTAGAGGCGAGAGAAGAGCTTCTCGTCGAGGAGGATGTTCTCGCACAGCTCGTCGCGATCCGCGGGTCGAAGAGTGAAGCTGCGAGAGCAAGTTCGTTAGTGAGGCTTCGAGGTGGAAGGCAGAAGAGCCAACTCACATTTCGAAATGAGCGTAAAGGAAAGCAATTGTTCGCATGAGCGCGATCGTGTTGTCGGCGGTCGAGAGGATGATTTTGGCAAAGGTGAAGATGAAGGGGATGTCGAACATCTGAATACTCGACTCCTGCGGGCGAGGGATGACGACCGCGTCTTGCGAACCTCGCGCCGTCGGCGCCGGGTACGACAGCGTGTAGACGAGGCCCTCGAGGAGATCGAGTAGGATGAAGACGCTTCGAGTGTCCCACATCGACGTCCGCTTGACGCACGCTCTGGTAAAGATCGGCAGCATCCCGCTGAACGCGTGTCGACGGAGCTCAGCGTCGGGCGCCGCATCTGCCGAATCGCCTGGAAGGAGCGGCGGTCCTCCGACAATGTCCAGCAGCGTCGAGACGAGGCGTCGGTTCGCCAGCTCGAGAACCTTGGGCTTGCACCCGAAGGAGGGGTTGGCCGAGTCGTTCGTGTTGAAGTTGGCGTTGTTGGCGCCGATCGACGTGACGGAACGCAGGTTGCGATGAATTAGGGCGTCGAGCTTGTCGAGAAGGGAGGCGGAGAGGAAGAGGAACCCTGGGGCGGTGAAGGGAGACGCGGGGGAGAAGTCGTCGGGGGCGTCAATGGGGGCGAGGTGGGTAGCGAGCTGCCGGTGGTAGGCGCGGTAGAAGGCGAAAGGTAGGTCGGAATCGGAGGCGGTCCAGCGGATGAGCCTGCGAGAGTCGTCAGCGCGGTCGCAAGAAGAGGGAGAGCAGCCATTCACCAGTTGCCAGACATCTCCACGGCCGTCGATCCCTCACGAACGAGGAAGTGGTCGTCCTCGCTCTGGCGCTTCGAAGCTGTCGGCAGGAGCAACGAGACGTGCGTCCGAAAGTCGCGAAGGCACAGGCTCCACAGGTGCGCTGGAAAGAGCTCGAGATCCACAGGCGGCAGTTGGCTGCAGAACTAAGGATCAGCGAAGGAGCAGGCAAGGCGCAGGAGGGAACGTACTTTTCGTCAATGCCAGCCTCGTCAAGGATACGCTTCAGACCCTGCTTCTTGACTGGAGGCAAGGCACGCAGCAGCTTGATCGCGACGCCTTCGACGCGGAAGAAGGCGAGAGCTGAGCACGGAGAGTGAGCATCTGCGTTTCTGCTCGAGAACGAGGGAACGCACCAAAGACTCGACCAGAGAACACGAGGGTGTTGGCATACACGGCCTTGTCGTTGAGCTTGTCGACCGCAAAGCTGAGGATGTCGACCATGAGGGTACGATAGCGCGCCTGACCGATCGGGTCGTCCTGCAGAACCGGTACTGAGAGGAATCGACTGCGAAAGGAGCGCGTTAGTTGGCGTCACAGCCTGCGTCTAGAGCGCCTGCTCACCTCTCCGCAATCGCAGCCACAGACTCTAAGGAGGCTCCTCGGTGAGTCGGCGTCATCTCACGAAGCTCTGTCGTCAAGGTCGACAACCTATAGAAGCAAAGCATTCGATCAGCGACGTCCCAACACTTCGGAGGAAAGGCGCACCATCCAAAAAGTACTTGTCGCTGTCGCTTCGCAAGTACGTCGCCAGGTCGAGGTGCAGGGCCATCCTCCTCGCGCCGAAGAAACGGCAGAAGAATGTTGGCGATGATGTTCCCTCGATCGGAAGCGTCCTGCTTCACGCCCGCAGAGTAACTGCGAATCCGGCATCGCATCAGCTCCGGCTCTTCGATTCGCGCAACGAAAGAACTCACGCCACCAGCGCATCCTCCACGTCCAGCCACCCACTCGACATCGAAGAATCGCTCCCCACTCCCGAATCAGGAACCTTGACCCGCCTCCGCCAAGGCTGCGACGCTTTCGGCGGCGGCGACTCTGGGACCGCAACGACCTGCTGCTCCAGCTCGACCATGGCCTTCTTCTCAGCCCTGACGATGCTATCGCTCCGCACAAGTCTCGCCGTCGTAGTCGTCGCAAAGACAGGCGCCTCAGATGACATGGTCGGAGACGAGTCGGAGCGGACGACCCGAGTCGCGGTGGCGACTGAGGCGGTCTCTGGCGCGTGGTCGAGGGACGTCGTAGGAGAGTCGGGAGGAGGGGAAGAGGTTGTATCGCGCGTCGAGGCCGTGTCGAGCGTGGAGGTCCCGATCGACGAAGGCGGCTTCTTGGGCTTCCCGTTCTGCTTCTTGCCGAGCGTGAGGTTCGACAACTTGGCCGCCGCGAGCGTCTGCACCAAC
Organism: Glaciozyma martinii; assembly: GCA_025758715.1. Classification (NCBI taxonomy): domain Eukaryota; kingdom Fungi; phylum Basidiomycota; class Microbotryomycetes; order Kriegeriales; family Camptobasidiaceae; genus Glaciozyma; species Glaciozyma martinii. The sequence goes on along the minus strand of JANGFH010000133.1, from coordinate 1,704 downwards.
CTCGTTAGCTCGTGTCAGCCCAGCAAAAGGGAGAAAGAGAGCGCACCAAAAGGTTGTCCGTACTCGGCCTCCTCGTCACCTCCTTCCTTCCGCTCAACAAATCCAACGACCTCCTCCCAACGATCGGCGGTCTCTCAACCTCCATCTTCCTCGTCAAAAGGTCCTCCGACTGCCTCGCCTTGTGCGAACTCATTCCCAAAACCCTGTTCGCCGGCGGCGTCCCTCCCAGCACGCCCGACGCCATTCCTCGCTTCGGCGGCTTGGGGAAGCACCCATCTCCAGCCGACTCGTCGCCTTGCGTGAAGGAGGCCTCGCTCTCGGTCGTGCGGAGAGAGTAGACCGAGTCGGCTGGGCCGGATGCCTTGGACCCGCCGAAACGATTCGCGAGGCGGCGGCCGAGGGTGTTCTTCTCAGAGATGGAGGCGGCGGAGGAGATGGAGCTGGCGTCGTACGGCTGCTTCGTGCTTGTGGCGGAGAGGACGGAGAAGGACGAGTTGTCGTTGCGGCGGAGTTTCGAGAGACCTCGACGGAGGGCCGAGGGAGCTTTGGGAGGAGTGTAGTCGACGGGAGAGGTGAAGGTGGCCGAGGTGGGCGTGGGAGGAAGAGATTTGTCGACCAAGGGGAGAGGGATGCGTTTCGGCGACGGGGTCCGGCGGGAGGTCGAAGTAGGCGACGAAGAAATCGTCGACAAGGAGAACTTGGAGGGCGAAAGCGACGCGCTAGGCGAAGGCGGTCGGGGAAGTCCTTCAGTCGACGGACGTGTCTGAGGCGTAGGCGAGTCGATTCCCGACGAGAGGGAGAGGAGGGACGCCAGCGACAACCTCCTCTTTGGGGCCTTCTCCGCCTTGCGCATCTCCATCGCAGGCGCCAGAACCGGCACCTCCCCCGTACTCGCAAACCGCCCAGGCGCCAACACAGGTGCCTCGGTCGTCCCCGCCAGTCGACCAAGCTCCAGCACACGCGCATCGTCCATCTGCGCGAACCGCATCGACGGTCCAGGCGATTCCGCCCGCCGAAGGATCGTTGCGCCGTCGATCGACCTTCGTCCGAGAGGCGTACGGTCTCCATCGTCGACGTCGTCGAGCCCTTTGGTAGGGAGGATCGCAGCGTCGATTTCGAGCTCCAACTCGAGTTTGAGGTCGACCTTGGGCGGCTCCTTGCGAAGGACGAGTCGCGGCGGGACCTTTTTCTCCTTCGTCGGTTCCAGCGTACGCTCCTCGACCACTGACTTCGGCGCCGTGCGCTCCTCGACGACCTGCTCCGGCACCACCTGCTCTGCGTCCCAGAAGCTCCCCATCCCAAACGTACTCCCCAGATCCCACCCCAAATCCAACCGCGGAACCGACCCAACCGACCTCATCCCTCTCTCACTCGCCCTGCCGTTCTCCGTCCCCCCTCTCCCACTCTCCCCACTCGCTCTCCCATCTAACCACCCCTGTGAATCCGGCGTCCTCGACCTCGATCGATCTGGTACGTTCTCATTCCACTCGTTCCCGTTCTCCATCGACGTACGGGGTTCAGGCGTCCGCGCGCGGTCATACGATGCGCGAGGGAGGGGATCCCCGGACGCGAATGGGTCTGCTGGCGTCTTTGGGCGCGGACGATCGAGGATAGAAGTGGAGGGACGGGAGGAGGTAGACGGGCGGGAAGAGGAGGTTGAAGGGCGGGAAGGGGCGGGAGAGGGTGCGCGGGAGGAGTGGAGGG